>JAVVLW010004949.1:0-64363 GCA_034401795.1 Chaetoderma sp. LZ-2023a
GCATGACACGTGTGTTGTGAAGTCTGTCCAAAAAGTCACCTGGCGCCTTGACTGGCTCAACAGCTTTTAGTTCTCCCAAGCAGAGCTTTTAACTCCTCAAGTGCCTGCCGGGCAAACAGTGCACTGTAAAACATGCTTCTCAACCTTGTTCTTTAATATCTGAATCCAGAACACCATCGACATATTCTGCAAAGCAGCTCTTTAATCCCGGCACATTTCATTTAAAACTCTCCTTTTAACTTTTCCCTTAAGTCCTGCCTTGCTCTGGCAAGTTTAGACTTAACAGTGCCAAGGTTTAACCCTGGATAACTTCTGAAATTTCCACCATAAGACAGCCCTTCGATATCTCGCAGCACTACTACTGCTTTTTTGTTCGGCGGCAGAGAGTTTATTGCCGTTTTTTATCAGTCTCATCCTCTCTTTTTTCCCAAGTTCAATCTCAGGAGAGCTCGAATCATCTGCAATCTCACCGCCTGGATTGCACCCGGTCGCTGTATTGCCGGGATGAACAAATTTTTTTTTCAGCCGGTATTGCAAGGAGTTTAACCTGTTCTTACAGGTATTAACCGTAATCCGATAGATCCATGTGGAAAATGCTGACTCAAATCTAAAGTTTTTCTAAAGCTTTAAAGGCTTTGAAAAATACATCCTGGGCCAAATCATTTGCATCCTGGTAATCTCCAACAAAGCAGTAGCACAAATTAACACTTTATCCTCTATGGCTTAAAACAAGTTCAATCAAATGCGCTCTTCTTACCTGTCTGAAAAGCCTTAATCAGCTCGGCATCCCTACTTGCCGAGCTTTGAGATGGTTTTTTCTTTTTCCTTCATTTATTTAGACAGGTGCTGCTGAGAAATGTTCCACTAAAAAGTTTAGATTTTCTATTTTAACTGTTCGCCCATGCAAAATCAAGGTGTTTGACATAGAAATGAGTGTGTTTATATTCTATTTTAAGCCTAATGTATAGAAAACTCTAATTTATTGATTACAGGAGAAACTCATGCAGTTTGATAAATTTACCATAAAATCACAAAGAACTAATTCAAAATGGACAGGCTCTTGCCTCAAAACATAATAATCCGCAGATTGAACCGGAGCATCTTTTAAGTGCCATTGCTTAATGAACCGGAAGGAATAGCCGGGTCTATGCTGAAAAAGCTGGGTGTATCTCCCGGTGTTAGTGGCCCGGAGGTATCCCTTGCTATTGATAAACTCCCAAAGGTCAGCCAGGCGGGAGATGTTCACATATCTTTGCGAAGCAAAACAGTGCTTGATGCAGCTTTTACAGAAGGCGGCCAAAATGAAGGACCCAGTATGTAAGCATAGAGCATATTCTTTTAGCTGTTTTAGATGAAAAAGATGGAGAAGCTGTAGAAATCCTTGGCCGTTTAAGCATAACCCGGGAATCGATTCTAAAAGTCCTCGTCGATATCCGCGGATCTCAACGTATAACGGATCCTAATCCCGAAGAAAAATACCAGGCTCTGGACAAGTTCAGCCGTAACCTCACTGATCTTGCCCGGCTGGGTAAGCTCGACCCGGTTATCGGACGAGATGAAGAGGTCAGGCGCGTTGTTCAGGTCCTTTCAAGAAGAACAAAAAACAACCCTGTTCTTATCGGCGAACCCGGCGTTGGAAAGACCGCAATTATTGAAGGCCTGGCCCAGCGGATCGTTGAAGGGGATGTTGCGGAAACTTTAAAAAACAAACGCCTGGTCGCACTCGATATAGGAGCACTTATAGCAGGTGCAAAATATAGAGGCGAATTTGAAGATCGCTTAAAGGCGGTTTTAAAAGAGGTGGAAAAAGCAAAAGGAGAGGTTATCCTTTTTATAGATGAATTGCACACACTGGTTGGAACTGGTGCCAGTGAAGGCTCCATGGATGCATCCAACATGCTCAAACCTGCCCTTGCCAGGGGAACACTGCGGTGTGTTGGCGCTACAACCTTGAATGAATATCGCAAATATATAGAAAAAGACGCTGCCCTTGAAAGACGTTTTCAACCGGTCATGGTTCTTGAACCAACGGTGGAAGATACTATATCTATCCTGCGGGGCCTGAAGGAAAAGTATGAAGTTCATCACGGTGTCAGGATTAAGGATTCAGCTATTGTTGCAGCGGCAACCCTTTCAGACCGCTATATTTCAGACCGGTTCCTTCCTGATAAGGCAATAGATCTTATGGATGAATGTGCTTCAAAAATCAGGATTGAAATCGACAGTATGCCCGCTGAGATAGACGAAATTCAAAGGAAGATAACCCAGTTGGAAATCGAACGAGAAGCTTTGAAAAAAGAATCTGATCATGCATCTAAAGAGCGCCTGTTAAAAATTGAAAGAGAGCTTTCAGTTATGAAAGAGGAGATCCTTGTAATGAAAGCCCACTGGCAAAACGAAAAGGATCTGATTCAAACAATACGCAATATCAAGGAAGAACAAGAAAAACTGGGCGTTGAAGAACAGCAGGCACAAAGAGAAGGCGATCTGGCAAAAGTTGCGGAGCTCAGATACGGAAAAGCAACAGAACTTGAAAACCGTCTTAAAGAAGCCAACGAGGAATTCTTAACTCTTCAGGCAAACAGCAAAATGCTGAAAGAAGAAGTAGATGATGAAGACATTGCCGAAGTAATATCAAGGTGGACTGGAATTCCTGTGAGCAAAATGCTTGAAGGAGAAAAGGAAAAACTTGTTTCTATGGAAAATCACCTGGGCCTTCGGGTAATAGGGCAGGAAGAAGCGATATCGGCTGTGTCCAATGCTGTTCGCAGGGCTCGCTCCGGACTCCAGGACCCAAATCGCCCCATAGGATCATTTATCTTCATGGGGCCGACAGGTGTTGGAAAGACAGAGCTTGCAAAAGCCCTGGCGGAATTTATTTTTAACAGCGAACAGTCCATAGTCAGAATCGATATGTCGGAATATATGGAAAAGCATGCAGTATCAAGACTAATCGGTGCACCTCCCGGCTACGTTGGCTATGAAGAAGGCGGATACCTGACGGAAGCAGTGAGAAGACGGCCATACTCTGTTGTACTCTTTGATGAAATCGAAAAAGCACATCCTGATGTATTCAATGTACTCCTCCAGATTTTAGACGACGGCCGCATGACAGACGGCCACGGCAGGACTGTCGATTTTAAAAATACCATTATTATCATGACATCCAATGTGGGAAGCCGATGGATACAGGAATTAGGTCCGTCCCGCCGTGAGGAGATGGAAGACAAGATAACTGAAGCTCTTCGGGCCAGTTTTAAACCTGAATTTTTAAATCGGATTGATGAAACCATTATTTTCCATAACCTGACCCAGGAGCAGATTGGCGAAATCGTGAAAATTCAAATCGAACATCTAAGCACAAGACTTGCTCAAAGAAATATTGATCTTGTCCTTGCTGATGGCGCGTTGTCGCTGATTGTGGAAAATGGATATGATCCGATTTACGGTGCACGCCCCTTAAAGCGGGTTATTCAAAAGTATATTGAAAATCCGCTTTCCATGGAAATTCTAAAAGGTAATATTATGGATGGAGACAGGATCGGTGCAGAAGTTGAAGGGGATCATATTATCTTTAGAACGATTTGAGCTTGAAAGGCTGAAGCGTACAATAAGTATGTCTCAGCAATCAAGATCATTGCGCCTTGAATTTGGAGTTTTTTAAAAAGCCGTCATTTTTAAAGTTTAGAAATGTTACAGCGATTTAAAATAGATAAAAATTAACTCTACTCAGTCAACAACGCCTTTTGGAATGATGCAAACCCTTCAGTTTACAGCCTTTCATTGATTTATAGCTGTTATAGCAATGATTCTGTATGGCGACAGAAAATCTGGTCTGGCATGGACTTTTCTTAGACCCTGTGATCGAAAAACTGCATTGAAATAGCCCCCTCTTCGTTTTATCCTATTAACAGTGCAAATTGGAAGTTCTCTTTCCAGTTTGCACGATTATTTTCTTGATTTATAATAAAATGGAAGGTAAAGTTCCAATATGCAAACTTATGTTTCCAGAAAAATCACCGCCAAAATATTCCGCAAGTTGCAATCCATGCCTATCGTTGCTATTCTCGGGCCTCGGCAGTGTGGCAAAACCACCTTGGCGCAAAAGATTATCGCAAAAACTGACAATGCCGTTTACCTCGATCTGGAACGTCGTGCCGATCTGAACAAGTTGAGAGATCCGGAAGCCTTTTTCAGTATGAACAGCGATCGGCTGATTTGCTTGGATGAAATTCAGCGCGCACCTGAACTGTTTCCGGAAATTCGTGCCCATACTGACCGGCATGGTGATAACGGCCAGTTTATGATTCTGGGTTCGGCATCACCTGATTTATTGCGACAGACCTCCGAATCCCTTGCCGGCCGCATCACCTTTATCGAACTGACACCCTTTTTGCTACCGGAGATCTGCCGGCAGTCCGATGCTCAAACCATGCAACGGCTCTGGCTAAGTGGCGGATTTCCCCGCAGTTTTCTGGCCCGCAATAATACCGAAAGTTTTGAGTGGCGGCAGGATTTTATCCGCACATTTCTTGAAAGGGACATACCACAACTTGGCATCAACATTCCTGCCCGACGATTGGAGCGTTTCTGGAGGATGTGTGCCCATATGCATGGCCAGTTGCTAAACCGTTCCAATATCGGCAAAGCACTGGGAGTAAGTCATCATACTATCAATTCTTACGTTACATTGCTGGAGCAAACCTATCTGGTGCGGGTACTTGAACCATACTATGCCAATTTAAAAAAACGACTTATTAAATCGCCTAAACTCTATTTGCGGGACACCGGGCTACTGCATACCTTGCTGGATATCCAAACACATAACGATCTTATGGGTCATCCGGTGTATGGCACTTCCTGGGAGGGATTTGTCATAGAAAATATTATTTCCGCTCATACTGAGTGGAGACCTTATTTTTACCGCACTGCATCCGGTGCTGAGATTGACCTTGTGCTTGAAAAGGGCCGACGACGAATTGCCATTGAGATCAAGGCATCCACCTCACCGCAAGTCAAACGCAGCTTTTGGACGGCCATGGATGACTTAAAGATTGACGAGGCCTTGATTGTAGCGCCTGTGGAGACATCTTACCTTTACAAGCAAGGCGTTAAGGTGATGCCGTTGGATTTGATTTTGTCTGAACTGGGCAAATAGTTGCCCATGTTTTTGAACCGCGTGAAAACCTGGGCGTTTCTCTGAAGTGACAGAATTCTCTCATATAAAATTCTTCTGAATAATATCAGTAATGTCCGCGTTAGGTTCTTGCATATAGTCGCTGCTGCTCCTGTTCTTTGAAAAAATGAGGATCTCTGGCGGCAGTTCCGCGATGCGAAGTTCGTTTTGGATTTTAGCTTTTTTCGAACCCTTGCGATAATCAGCCCAGTACATGGAAAACGTTGCATCGATCAGTGAGCCATCAAGAGCAACAAGGTCGCCGAGTTCAGGGAATCTATTGGGCAGTATGCCGGATGCCTTTCGGTTGAGCTTTTCAAATACGATTTGGAACTGTTCAAGTCCCCTTGTATTGATTGCCTCGGCGAAGCTGCTTTTTTTAATGCCTTCTTCCGGTGCAATGTTTTCACGAGCGAAGTCATCCTGCTCAATGACCTGAAGCATGTGACGAGCCGAGACATGCTCTTCGAGATGGAAGAAAATCAGCATTTTGAGTTGATCTTCGAATGTCATTTTTAGCGGCCTGTCTCAACGGGACTTAAGCACAGGTATTTCGGGAACAATATCCCCAACTGGTTGATAAAATAGAAAAACGAATCTGAGCGAAGTTTTTTTGGTACGGTTTGAATGATCGTGGCATTGGTATAACTCCTTGTAATAACGGTCAATATTACAAGTTTCCGCGAAAATTTTTTTCTTATTTGTCACGAGAAAATTTCACTTTTTTTCATTTTTTCACCGTTTTTTTGATGAATGCAACGCACGCAAGAACCTAACCGGACATTACTGGGTTAGAGTATTACTTTACCAGAAACGAAATCGTACTTGTTTGATAAAACCGGTCATTGTTTTTCAGTGTTACTCTTGCATAGGCATTATGCCTGCCCCTTATCGGCTTCCAGGGATACTGGTGTGTATCAGGACCGGTTGTTGATAAAAGGATATTATCAAGAAACCAGTCGATTCTCTTGACCGGGTGGGTACTTTTGATGATAAACCGGAACCTTTCGAGTTCATCCGGAATTCTGGGGTCCAGGGCCAGGTGAAGGCCCTGGACTGGCTGGACCATGTGTATGGGCGGCTCATTAGACTGTGGAATCAATTCATTAAGTATCGCGGGTTTTACACATACTGGAAAGGATTTCAGCCAATCCTGATATTTATGTGGGTAATGTGTGATCGTTTTTCCATGCTGTTTCCTGTGCCAGGTGCAGGTTTGCTTTGGAGCATGTTCTTTTCTAAACCATTCCATTGTGATTCCGGGGCAATTCGAAGATGCAAGCATACCGGATATGGTGCAGATTTTTTTTGATTTAAGGGTGCGGGAGAGAAACAGGGGATATGTTTTTTGCCCCTTGTTCAACTCATGAAAAACAGACCTCAATACAAGGGCTGGCCCCCTGGAGCCTGTTATTTCATCGGTTGGTGTGTAGTCCAGGTTCCCCATCCATACACCGACAGTATATTTGTAGTTGTATCCGACGGCCCAGGCGTCCCTGTAATCGGTGGATGTGCCGGTTTTAACGGCTGTCTGGACCGGCAGGTCAAAGAGGCTTCCTGTCCCGAACTCCAGGGTACGTGCAGACGGATCTGAAAGGATGTGAGATATAATGGAACAGGTCTCCCGGGAAAAAATTCTTTTTTCCGTTATATTCCGGGTTTCCGGAATCAAAAAACGTGGTTCCCTGTACACTCCGGATCTTGCCAGCACACTGTATGCACGTACCAGTTCAAACAATGTGACCTCTCCGTTTCCGAGCGCCAGTCCTTCTCCGTAATGCACTGTATTCCGGTCAAGACTCTGGATTTCCAGGTCGTGAAGGGTTTCCAGGAACCGGCTGACACCCAAATCGTTGATAACCCTTATGGCAGGAGTGTTCAGGGAATTTCCCAGGGCGCATCGTAATCGCACAGGGCCGTAATACCTTGAACTGTAGTTCCTGAAAGAATGTATACCATGCCCAACGGCATGGGTCAGGGGAATATCGGGAATGATAGTGGCAGACGTGTATCCTTTTTCAAGGGCGCTTGCATATAAAAATGGTTTTAATGCAGAGCCTGGCTGCCGGAGCGTTGTGACCGCATCGATCCGGCTTCCTGTTTCGGAGGAAAAAAAAATCACTTCCGTTGATCCAAGCCAGAATTTCGTCGGTTTGATGATCCAGAACGAGAATGGCACCGTTATTCACATGCCTGGTTTCGAGGTTTTTTAGCGATTCCTTTAGCAGGCGATAAAACCTGGACTGAAGATTTAGATTCAGTGTGGTGAGCAGTTTATAATTTGAATGGAACTCTTTTGAAAACCGTTTTTTAATGTACCGGATAAAATGGGGAGCGCCAGTTGGGGAGGGCGAACGTAATGAATTCGGCAGGAGTATATTGTTGGTTTCGGTTTCTCTAATCAGATTCTGTTCTTTCAGTCTGTTTGCCAGCCATCGGATACGCTGCTTCAAACCGTTTTTTGACATCTTGTTTTGATTATATGGGTTTAGAACAGACGGGGCACGAACAATAACGGCAAGTGTCAGGATTTCATTGAGGTCGAGGGTGTCAAGGGACCTGTTAAAATAGAGATCGGCAGCCTGTGCAATTCCACGGCACTGGTGGGAATAGGGGACCTGGTTTAAGTAAAATTCCAGAATTTCACCCTTTGAAAAACCTATGTTCCAGAATATACCCTTCCAGAGTTTCCACCCAGCGAGTAAATAAAGTCCTCGGCCTTGGATGAATGATTCGAACGCACTGCTCGGTTATCGTGGAAGCTCCCCTGACGATGCTTCCTGCTTTTATATTGTCGATGCATGCACTCGCTCTTGCCAGCCAGTCCACACCATGATGTTTATAAAACCGTTTGTCCTCCGCAGAGATAAAAGCGCTTGCAAGCAAATCCGGGATCTTGAATAGTGGAATTGTCTGCGGGTTTAGCCTGTTTTGCCTGGTGATCGAAAGAAGATATCCGTGCCGGTCGAGTATATTGGCAAATGTGCGTTCATTAACCATCTTTGAAAGGGACGCGGGAAATGGTTTGACCGCGTATTTACCGGTTGCTGAAACAGCTATGAGAAAAGCAAATAAAAGAACTGGAATAGCGATGA
Organism: Chaetoderma sp. LZ-2023a; assembly: GCA_034401795.1. NCBI lineage: Eukaryota > Metazoa > Mollusca > Caudofoveata > Chaetodermatida > Chaetodermatidae > Chaetoderma > Chaetoderma sp. LZ-2023a. The sequence goes on from JAVVLW010004949.1 coordinate 8,272, forward strand.
TTAAAGTTTTTAACCCGGGTTTCATATTGTCGAATCCGTGCCCGTTCTTGCAGGGAAATTTATTCCGTGCTCTTTTTATGTTCTCCAATCGGGTTATTTACTTGCGTTCATTTGTGATTTACACCGTTACTCCCGCCGCTCAACTCCCAGCTCTGATGGCACCCCCCTGGCCAAAAACATCGGGATCGTACATTTCTTCGGCATGAAGCGGCATGACATAGAAATTTCCCGGTGCAATGGCCTGGGCCACGTATGAAAGATGGTAATTCCCGGCCGGGAGATAATCGGAATAAAAACGTACGGAATGGTGCAAAAGTTCCTTGTGATAAAAACTCCAGCGGGAATAGGCATATGAACGCCAGTCACCTGATTTAAATATCCAGGACGAGCCTGAATAGGCACCGGCGTCTTTATCTGCATCCACTTTTGACGATGTGGCCAGGTCCCGGTTTACAGGTTCAAGACCGCCGGGAACCGGGTCCGCAACAACCACGAAATTTCTGGCCGATGGAATCGATACAAACAGATCCACACGAATAAGGTCTCCCTGCTTGATGTCCATCCGGGATTTATCCAGAAGGACCCATTTATCATCTTTTTCCAGGTAATATTCACGGTGTACTTCTATCCCGGAATTAACAGGATCGGTCTTTAAGTCCCTGGGAGAATAGAAAAGCCTCGCTGAATAATAGAGTCTTCCCGGACCTTTTTTTGAAAGGATAACTTTTGTTTTTCGTCCCGGGTCATCCGGTTTGACCGAGCGTTTAAGCTCTTTTGGGGAATTCTTAAAATCATCGAACATCGCTTTTCCGAAAGTTTTGTCATCCATTGATGCGGTCACGGTAAAATCGGGGACATTTTTATCGTAAATACGACTGAAAGTGGTTAATGCCTGCATGCAAAATGCGTTTTCCTGTGTATTTTCCCAGTGAGTCCTGCTTTTCCGTGACTGTGTTAAATATCGTACTATTTTAAAAAGCGGTATCTGTTGGCATGAAACGCTTTTTACCCGAACCGGAAGCCTGTTCATGACGTTCTTCCATGGAAATGACTGCGCTTAATACGGCAGCATTTGTGCGGATATCGGAAGACAGGATCCTGTCAAATCCTCCCAGCGTGTTCTCGCCGTAAACACTTTCCGTAAAAATAAACTTGCCTCCGGTTTCATTGGCGTGGGCCATAATCATGTCAAAGACCTGTACCTGTATCTCTTCACTCCCCTTAATACAGGTTGCTGCTTTAAGATAATGGGCTTTGCCGAAAAGATCCATGTATTCGACATGGGACCGGTACCTGGACAGGTCGGACAAACCGGCTTTACCGTTTTCAGCCAGTGCGGCAAGTGCCACGGCACGTACTGTTGAAGACATGCCGCGTGAAAAGAATGACGGGAAAATATCCCTGCGCAGCAGGTTAAGGAGATATTGATGAAGTTTTGTCTCCACTTCAGGATCCGGCGAATAGCCGCTTTGCTTCAGCCAGTTAAAGGCGATAGCAGTGTATGCGCTTAAATAAGGACTGACATATCCGTCATTGGGGATATAGTAGCACATCCCGCCGTTTGGCGCCTGGAATGAGCTCGCCTGTGAAATAGTATTATTTATGATTGTTTTAGCGTTTTTCCATTTCAATGATTCGGCGATATATGGTTTAAGGTTGATAAAATGTCATTGCCAGGACACCTTTTGAAAGTTTTTGTTCCCAGCAGTGATAGGGATAATATTTCATATATTCAAATGCACCTTCAAGGGAACTGATGATCGAAGGCGAAACAACGACAGATACCCTGCCGGTATCTGTGCGCATATTTTCAGGGAATTTAAAGATTTCAGAGACTTGATTTGCCGTGGTGGTCCCATAGGTTGCAGCGGCTTCCACAGCTTTTTTCCTGTAAATCTTTAAAGGCAGGATCAGTCCGTCCCTGTCCAGTTTGTCCCCGGCCGTGACCTTAAAATGAATTTTTCCGCTTTGATTCACCTTGAGCGGCAGGAACACCTTGTTTCTCACATATGGTGAGGCCATGATCGTTTTGTCAACAGGAACGGCTTCGACTCCTTTGCCTTCTGCTGACAGGTGTATTTTGATATTCCGGTCTTTATCGGTACGATTCATTACAGTGAAAACCGCTTCAAAGGAATCCCCTTCCGTGACCTGGTTCGGTATGGCCGGCAGGATTTCAGTGAATTTGTTGGTGACAAAACGGGTTTCACCCAGTCCCATTAGATCGTTCTTGGTGACTGCCATCGCGAGCACACGCCACCCTGTGAGATTATCGGGAAGTTTGAATGAGACCTGTGCATGACCCTTTTTATCCGGATAGATTGCAGGGTTCCAGTAACTGACAAACTTGAAAAGGTTGCGCATTTTAATGTCCGGTCCTCCGCCGCCACCACCGACATTTGCCCCTTTTTTTTTCAAACCGCTGCCGTCCGATCAGCCGGAAAAGCAGATTGTAATTTTTTATGTCCAGGGGGCCGAGTTTATAGAATCCTTTATAAGGATCGTAATAATCGGTTCCGCCCTGAATCAAATCGAGCACCGCTTCGTCTATAACTGCGACAGCCACTTCTGTTTCAGGATTGTTTTTATCAATGTCGGAGACATCAATGTCGAGTGTAACTTCTTTGCCCGGCCCATAAACTTCCCTGTCGACTCTTGGAGTTATGACGAGCTGTTTTACAGGATCTTTGACCGGCACGGTCAGGTAACCGATCCTGCAAGCGGGCTTTCCAAGGTCAACGTTATTCTTTCCAAGTGGTTTGTCGACCCTTTGTGAATGAAGAAGCACGGAAAGATAAAAGCCGGGAACAAAATCGGCTCGATATCGAATTCAATTATGGGAGTATTGTTCGTAAAAACCTGTGACCACTTTTTTATCACTCCCAGCCGTTCGATGGTAACCATGGCCCTGGCGCCGGGATAGGGGTTTTTTACCATGAACTTAGCTTTTTCGCCAACCTTGTATTCATCCTGGGCCGGAATAATAGTCAGGCTGTTGTTTTCCGGCATCTCCCATAGTATTCTTCCTTTGCCTGAAGCGTATCTGCTTATGTTTGCAGAATGAACCCGTTTTGCCCGGTCTTCGACACTGGCAGTGATAAAATAAGTCCCGGGTTCCTGGGGGGTAAACCGGCATGTAAGCGGTTTTAGAGCTGATTTAAGTTCAATATTTTTAACGACCTCACGTTTATGGTTGTACTGCATAAGATATGCATTGCCGGCACCTTTGACCCGGCTGCCGGTTACACGATCATATTCTATCAGCACACTTATTTTACTTCCCGGTGCGGGTTTACCATGTTCATCCACCACAACTACTTCAACCTGCGTTTCCTCATCTTCTTTCAAAAGCCACTGGTCAAGGAGAATGCCGACAAGCCGGTCCCTTCCCATGAATCCGGACGATGCCGACGAGGCGATGTACTTACCCCGGTCATCCCTTACCGAGCTTTCAACAACAAGGTCACCGCAGATAACACCGGTGTCTTTTAAGGTGAATTGTGTATGGAGATCTCCTTTTTTATCAAGTTTATTTTCTTCACGGAAGACCTGCTGTATTCCGTATCGGTGGTTATGATCTGTAAAGGAGAATTTTTTTAAAACAGGACCGTGAGGCCTGAAATATTTCGGTTTCAAGGACGCTGTGATGCGAGTGTCGGCTATCCCGTAAGGTCCGCCGGAATGCAGCCGTGCAGTGGTTTCTACTTCTACATTGTCACCGATTTTAAAAAGTTTGCCTAAAATATCCGTTTTGACTTTAAATGGCGCCGGAGTAAAATCCGTTACCAGGACTTTCAGGGGCCGTAGCCGGAGGTTTTGACCGAAGTTCTCTTCAAGAACAAAATGATACCAGCCAGTGGCCGCATTCTTTAAAACCTTGAACGATCCGTGGTATGAACCGAACTTCGAGAGGGTCAGTTTATCTTTTTTATGCACAACTTTGCCTGTGGGATCTTTGACCTTTAAGGTGTATGGAGAACGATTGGGAAGAACAAACTTACGGTTATCCTGGTCCCTGACATAAATTTTAAAGTCGATGGTATCTCCGGCCTTATAAACACCCTGGCTGGTTGTGCCCCAGGCGCGCATATGTGAATACTTAATATGGCTGCTGCTGTAATATGTATAGCTCCTGTCTGAAAATTCCCATGTGAGTGGAACAATTGCCGTGTCATTCTTGTGCGTTATGCGGACTACTCCGAATGAATCATCAAAGTCGTTTCTCAGAGTTTTAAGATATGGGTCGATATCCACGGTTCCTTTGAGTACAGCTGTCCCGTTTTTATCTGTTTGCCCCGTGGTCGCGGGCGTATTTTGCCTGTGCAGAAAGATCTCGACACGGGCACCTGTGACCGGTTCACCATTGTCAAGCCGGGTAACCCAGACGGTCGTGTTATGATGCCCAAGTTTGATATGGGCTGCCATGTTCGTGACCTGTGAAAAAAACTTTATCGTACAGCTCGATTTTGTTACAGGTTCGGTGGTCAGTATGCCGGCAAGGGCACTGCCCTTGTCCTGTAGGATTTCCCTGATTTTAAATGGGTGAGCATAGGCAATGTCTTCGGGTGTCCAAGTCGTAAAGGAATGATTACGATCGGCATTAAAATTTCCATTACAGTTGGTCAGGTCGTTCAAATGCCAGTAATCTTCGGGGGTGTTCAACAGGCGATAACTTGCATGGACCTGTTTTATATTCGTAATATAGATGGGTAAGTGGGTCTGTTCATTCTTTTCAAGTACGGAAATATGGTTGTTAATATAGAGTGAAGGCGGACGATGGTCTGTCCTGAATGTAATGTTTAAAGCACTTTTAAGGGAGCGGCCGAATATATCCTTGAAATTATCTTTGTTTTTTATCTGGTAGGTTTGTGCGGCTTTCAGCGCTTCCGGCCAGGGAAGTCGATAATCCTGGCCATATTTGTGAGGTCTGCGAAGCATATAAGAGCCTGTATAAACATCCGCCCAGGGATCGTAATCCGTCCTTCCCGCGGCCAGGTCCGGGACAACATCAAGGTTCGGGCCTTCCATTCTCGGGGGAACAGGGGATGAAAAAATAAGCGAGATTTGCCTCAATGGGCTGAACAACAGGCTTTCGGGTTGTTCATTTAAGGTGAGCATCACTTGTTTATTGTTATTATTATACCCGCGGATACCCAGGAACCTGAACTCCGGGAACGTATTGAAAGTGACCACGGTTCTGTTTTCTTTTCCTTGTTCAGGGCCTTCCACGGAAACAATACCGGGCCTGACGTTCAAACTGATTTTCGTATCGATGGGCAGTTGGACCGCCGGTTCGATATTTACAGAAGTCCCGAAACGGCTTTTAGTTAGTTTTCCCAGCACTGCTACTTTTTGGCCGCCTGCCGGGTAAAACCCGGTATTTGCGATCACACTTGCGATGTCTACTTTTTGATTAAAATCCAGGCGGATTACCGGATGCCCCGGCGCTTTCCAGTTTTGGAAATGGTAATACCGGATTTGCGGTCGCATGGTCGTAAATGTGTGAACCTGGCCGGTGGTCATTTTATTTCCGTTTTCAGTCACAAATCCGGGTTTAATTTCTATTTTATATTGGGTGGCCTTTTTCATTCGTTCACTATTCCCAAGCTGCAGGGCAAGTGAAGATGTATTCAGCCAGCGCCACTGGCCTGAAAGGGCCGGAGTAATAACAACGGATATTTCTTCGGCCGTGCGGTCCATACGGCCCACCGGCACCACCGGCATGTTGAATTTAAAGACGAGCTGTCTTTTGGCCTGCACATCCATACCTGCGGGCGTAATACGCGTGATTTTTAATGGTTTTGATGTGTTATTGAATTTCGAGGAATCGTATTGGCCATAAAGAGGTGTCAGTAAAAAGAGAAATAAAACAATGGGTAAAAGACCTCTTTTAATCATGGTTATCTCCTTTTGCTATTTATTTCGCGACTCTTATTCATCTTTTCAACTTGAAGAGAGACTTGAAATATTCTATTATTTTGAAATGAATGCCGCTGTTTTATGATAGCATGTCAATATTTTTAATGGATAGACTCATGAAAATCAAGACATTTATACTGAAGGTGATAATTGCATACCTATATGTGTTCAATGCCCCGGCTGGTGCCGACATCCTGCTTTCTGAAGAAACGCTCAGGCAGGCGCTAAAGGAAAAAATAGAATCAAGACTTAAACATCCGATTTATGATGATGTCCATACCGCCGTTATGATTTCAGGTGTAAATGAAAAGATATTCTATTGCCGAAATGAAAACATACCGTATTCCACGGCGTCTGCAGTTAAAATTTTCCCGGCAGCCGTCGCCCTTGTCCGGCTTGGAGCTGATTATCGCTTCAACACCCCTGTCTGGATCTGTGGCGAGGTAAATAACGGAATCTTAACAGGAAATATCTATATTGAAGGCCGTGGAGATCCGCTGATTACGACCCTGGATATATTTGCTGCAGCAGTTGCTTTGAAGGCGCACGGAATCAGCAAGGTGTCGGGAGATGTCATTTATGACATTTCATTTTTTGATGAGGAAAAAAATGTGTTTTATCCCAATGCACGCAATCTTTATACTCCATCCTGTGCATTATCAGTTAATTACGGTTCCATCGATATAGAATTGGATGAGGCAGTGAAACCGCCAGCATTACGCCTCATTCCTGATACATCTTATGCAGCACTCGACTACCGTATCCAGGTGATACGATCAAAAAAACCGGGGCGTCCGAAAATGACCTACAGTGAATTTCCCTGGGGTGACCAATACCGTATTTACGGGAAAATAACTAATTGGGATAAACGCTACCATTATTTCAACCTGGGAGTGTCAAGGCCCGGGTTATATACAGCCACTTTATTCAAGGAAGCCTGCGTGAAGCAGGGGATCGAAGTTACAGGTTCGATTAAAAAAGGATTTTCTGGCAACATTGAACCGCCGGTCTCACAGGACCGGGAATCAACAGTTTGATTTTTATGTAAAGACCGGAACATTGTCTGTAAGCGGTGTCAACTCCATAGTGGGTTACATCATGTTGAATAAAAAAGATGTGTTTTCATTTGCCATACTTGCGAATCGCAAATCCAGAGGAACGATGACATATTCCGGAACACTGACTCACCCCATTATCCACTCTATTATCGAGGCATTTGGTGAAATCTGACTGGCCGGGCGATTCCTCCGACTCGATTTCACCGGTAATATGACCATAGCCAACAGAAGTAGCACGAATTTCAAAGGAGCACCAACGCCCTTCCGTTTTACAGTTTTATCAGATTAGATGATCTGAAAAGTGTGTAGTGTATCTGTTCTTGATCTGTATTTTATCAATAGTTTCTATTACATCAGATTCACCATAAAAACTTTATACCTTAAGGATGAAATCCTTCTTTCGAAAATTCTACACCAATCCGAGACCAAGGGCTACAGACAGTAGAAGCAGCATGATACCGACAAAGATCTGTATGAACCGCATGGTAGTCTTACCAAGGAGGCGGGATACATCAACCACAATAGCTGAAATGACCATGGTTCCGATAAAAGCATTTTTTTCAAGCTCTGTACGAATCAGAAAGGCGGTTCTAAGTGCATCCTAATGACCCGACAATCCACCAAAGAATCCTGAAACAGCCCCGCCAAAGGAAATGAATTTGGGATCAAAGGCCAGTTTTTCAAAGCCCGGGACCAACTCGAACATAGCGAAAATTAAAATCATGCCTGCAATAACCAGTTTGACAATGCTTATGGTGCAGATCCTGCCTGCAAGGGTATAACTGGTAATTGGTTGAACTGTACTCATATATGTGAGCAGTAAGGCTCCGGCTGCTGCGAAAATTGCAGCAGGAAGGGCAAATCTTATCACAATTCGAAAGTCGGCTTTTTTTCCGAACATCCCTGCCTTGAAAATGTTGTTTGCCAGGTGAACAATGGCTGTGGCTGCAACTGCAACTTCAACCGAGGAAAAGATGGCAAATGCCGGCATTAAAAGTGTTCCCAAGCCTCAAATTTATTATCGCAAGTCGATATCGACATATAATATCTTTATTCGTTATCTAAAAAACTGCATTGAAATATTCTTCACAAAACCCCACATGATCCCATGATTTTTTTTAGTCTGCTCAAAGCCGGAAATACGAGCAATATTCACAATATTTTTTATGCAATTGAGAATATTTCGAGCGTTTTTCTTGATTTCTTTAAAAAAGTGATATAAAATAGTTGCTGTTTATGGAATAAGTGGTACATTAAAATACCATATATTGAAAAATTTACAGGGAATAGTGTGATGAAAAGAAATGTCTGGGATAAATTGAAAGCGTGGCAGACTAAAGACAATAAAAAGCCCCTTATTTTAAAAGGAGCCCGGCAAGTTGGAAAAACCCACATTTTAAAGGCTTTTGGTCAAGAATGTTTTCCTGTATTTCATTATGCAAATTTTGAAAAAGATGAACAATTAATAAAAATTTTCGAAAACGATTTAGAACCAAAAAGAATAGTACAAGAATTATGTTTTTATTTTGATATATCGATAGATACCGGAAATGATCTTCTTGTTTTTGACGAAATACAGCATTGCCCCAGGGCATTAACCAGTCTTAAATATTTTCAGGAAGAGTTGCCCGACCTTGCTCTTTGTGCTGCAGGATCTCTTTTAGGGATTCATTTGAGCGACGAATCATTTCCTGTCGGCAAGGTGGAATATTGCCAAATGTTTCCCATGTCATTTGAAGAATTCTTAAAAGGAGTAGGAGATGATAAATCTTTCAATTTTTTAAGTAATCAGCAGTTTAGCAATTCAATTCCTGAAGTCGTTCACAATCATTTGTGGAATCAACTTAAGATATATTTTGTGGTAGGTGGTCTTCCGGAAGTTGTTCAAACTTATGCAGATAATAAGGATGATCTATTCATTGCATTAAAATTAGTGAGGAAGAAACAGGAGGATCTAATATCAACGTACCATGCCGATATGGCAAAGCATTCGGGAAAACAAAATGCCATGCAAATTGAAAGGTTATGGAGAAATATTCCTGCTCAGCTTGCAAGAGAGCAGAACGGATCTGCACCTAAGTTTAAATTTAAGGGAATAATACCAGGGATAAAAGGATTTTCCAGATTGTCAGGTAGTATTGACTGGCTAAAAACAGCAGGGCTTATTATTCAGACCTATATTGTAAATAGCGGCGAATTGCCATTTTCAGCTCATATCAAAGATAATCTCTTTAAATTATATTTTTTTGATACAGGCATGCTGGGTGCTATGAGCAATTTGCCACCTAAAACTATTTTAAATTATGATTATGGTTCTTATAAGGGATACTTTGCCGAAAATTTCATTGTTCAGGAATTTTTATGTGCCGGAGAACGTGAGATTTATTCCTGGAGAGAGAGAAAAGCAAAAGTAGAATTTTTGCGAGAAATCGAAGGCGAAGTTTTGCCGATTGAAATTAAATCAGGATGGGTAACCCAGGCTAAAAGTCTAAAAGTTTTTGCTGACAGATATAATCCTGAATATAGAATAATAATGAGTGCAAACAATCTTCATATTGATCGAGATAACAAAATCCATCGTTATCCCTTGTATCTGGCTTCTCGTTTCCCTTTAACGGGTGCGCCCCCTTCCTACCCCATATGAGATATTGCTGAGATTTCAAATAAAAGATAAATTAATAGAGCAACAAATTCCTACAGAAAACTTGTTTTTGCGAGCTAAGTAAGATCTATATTCATCAGGTCTTCTGCCAGAACAAGCGGGCCGGACCAGGTTTTTCGGCATTGTTTTTCAATATCTATCTGGTCGCATTCGGGATAAAAATGGGTTAGGACCAGTTTGCGAACATTTGCCTGGGTGGCTATCTCACCTGCCAGGGAAGGGGTCAAGTGGCCTTTAACCTTTAATTCATCAGGAAGGGCTGATTCGCAAATAAGAAGATCCGCATCTTTTGCCAGAGCAACAAGGTTATCGGAAAAATCCGTATCACCTGAATAGACAACCGATTTTCCGCCAGCTATGTTTATTCTATAAGCTATACTCTCATCGGTGTGCTCAACCGGAAGCGATTTTACGGTAAAACCATCGAAAGGAAACGAATCCGGGCCTGTGTTGTCCAGCTCAATTATGTTTAGCAGACCCGAAGAAAGCTCTATCCAGTTTCCATAAATATTTTTAAGCTTTTTATAAAAGGCCAAAAAGCCGCGCCCTGCTATGATCGTTAAAGGGATTGTTCGACTGTTTTCGGCAGGATACTTGGTTGCGAACAAAAAGGTAACCAGCTCTCCGGTGTGATCAGGGTGCAGGTGACTGTAAAAGATAAAAGAGATATCAAATATTGTTGTTCCGGCTTCAAGCAGTCTTCTCATTGTGCCCGGCCCTGAATCGAAGAGCAGTTTTGCATCACCAACTTTAAGGAGAACACAGCAGGAGCTTCGCTTAAGTGAAGGAACACATGTTCCTGAACCGAGAATGGTAACAGTGATATCACTTGAACCCGCCTCACTTGCATTCATTTTCTTTACCGGTCTTTCTTTCAATCCTGCTTATTATCCACCTTAGAAGTTTTTTATCGTCTTTGTAATCTGTGTGCTCCTTTAAATCGGCAACAGGCACCTCGGCGCGAGCCATACTTTTATGACCGCCTGCTGAACCGATAAAGCCAAAAGCTTCATGCGCCACAGTTCCTGCATTCTTTCTGATACCGTCATTTCTAAAGATGACAACCAGTTTCTTTTCATAAATACCTGAAACAATGCTCCATGTTACGGAATTAACTCTCATAAAAAAATCAGCAATAAGAACACAAACATCAGGATTGTCCACAGTTCCCAGGTGGACAATGGCCTTGCATTTGCGCATGCGCCTGGTCTGCAAAGCGATTTTAAAATATTTAAGAAAATCAAACCTCAGTTCCGCCTGTTCGATCTTCCTGGCAAGGTGGATATTCGCATATTTAAAAAGAAACTGAAAGGCCCTGATATCTTCTATTTGAGTTTGTCGTTTAAAATTATTCGTATCTGTTTTAATGCCAAGAAACAGGCCTGTTGCCAGTTTGGCTGAAGGCTTGATTTTTGCGCTTCGCAGGTATTCGGTCATTATGCTGGATGCAGCGCCGTATTTTGGGCGGATATCGAGAAAAGGCGCATCAACTCCGGTATCAGGATGATGATCTATAATCACATCGTGCCTGAACCTTGCAAAAGATTCGTTATGCTCCGGCTGAGAATCGACAATAACTGTTTTACTAAACTCGTTTTCACCAATTTCATCAACATGAACGAGATTCACCCCCAAAAGACGAATCATGGCTAAATTATCCGGTCGCTTGATAACATTGATATTGGATATAGTTATACCGGCTACTTTACGCCATAACAGTCTTTTCACGGCCATGGCGCACGCAATGGCGTCCGGATCAGCATTAATCAAGATTAAGACGTAATCATTGCTGGAAAACTGATCATAAAAACGGCGTAATTTTTCAGGTGCGGAAGAACGCATATGTTAACCCCATCATCTGTTGCTGATCCTTTATTTATGCCGGTATAATTTTTTTTACAACAGAAAAACAAAAGAATATCGTAACCGTTCACGGGTTCAGGGTTCAAGGTTCAAAGGTTGCTTGATGCAGGAACGTTTATCCTGTGCTTATACACCGGCAGACGGTATAAAACGGCGGAATGAGTAGAACAGACAACCCTGAACCTTCGAACGTTGAACCCGTGAACGGTTACAGAATATCATTGTTTCTGCCTGCTGAAAGCCGTATTTTCCTTAATAAAGAATTATCATTTCTATTGACATCTCTTATATTTTATGAGCAAATTACTTCCTTATTTATTTCAATTGACGTCTTATTAAAGGCACTGTCGATATAGCATTCACAAAGGTTTCAGAGACCTTTGCAGATAAGCGGAGACTTCGAAATGGTAATATCACTATAACTAACCAGGGAGGTTAAATTGTACGGTTTAGAAGCAATAAATGCCGCCAACGGCTGGGCCATGGCTTATACCGGCGCCATAATCGTTTTTATCGGCCTTGTGGTTTTGTCTTTTGTGATTTCTCAACTTAAGACGATTTTAGATTGCTGGGAAAATTTTATTTCCACCTTCAAACAAAACCATCAATCTAAGCAAACCGATGAAATGCAAGATGAAGATACTTTTGCAGTCCCTCATCATGTTCCTTCAGATATCAAAGAAGCTGCGGGCTATTATTCTCATTTAATTGCAGATCTTGACCAGCCCTTTGAGCTCACCAGGCTTTATGAAATTTCTCAACAAAAAGGCTTTCCGCATCCACATATAACAATTTCAAACTTCAGGCAGGCCAATATACTGGTCCCCGCAGGAGATGGCCTGTTTACTTGGAACCAACCACAGAACATATAAAAAATTAAGGGCTACTCAATGGAACTGTTAATTCAATTCTTAACAAACACCGGTTATTACCTGGCGGATTTTCGCAATATAATCATGCTTTTTGTCGGGTTTATATTTATCTATCTGGCCACGACCAGGAAATATGAGCCTCTCCTCCTGGTACCCATAGGTTTTGGAATCCTTGTCGGCAATGTACCATTTTTTAAAGGTTTCGGCCTGGGTATATACGAATCTAACAGCGTTTTGCATTATTTATATTTTGGCGTTACCTCCGGTTGCTACCCGTCTATTGTTTTTCTTGGCCTTGGGGCAATGACCGATTTTTCCTCTTTGCTTGCACGCCCAAAGCTTATGCTCCTGGGAGCCGCAGCCCAGATGGGTATTTTCTTTACCCTTATTAGCGCTCTTGCACTCGGATTCCTGCCAAAAGAAGCAGCGTCCATTGCAATTATCGGAGGAGCCGACGGCCCGACATCGATATTCCTCACTGCTAAACTGGCGCCCCATCTGATCGGCCCCATCGCAATCGCGGCATACTCATACATGGCATTGATCCCTGTAATCCAACCACCAATCATGAGGCTGCTGACTACCCGCAAGGAAAGGCTGATCCACATGACGGAACCCCGTGAGGTGTCAAAGAGGGAACTGGTCATTTTCCCTGTTGTCGCTGTTATCCTTTGCTGTTTCCTGGCTCCGGCCTCTATACCCCTTCTTGGAACATTCTTTTTTGGAAATTTTATGAAAGAATGTGGCGTAACTGAACGCCTGGTCAAGACAGCCCGTACTTCCATTATCGATATAGCAACGATTTTCCTTGGATTTACAGTTGGAGCAAGCACCCAGGGGGATGTGTTTTTAACCGGACAATCGGTTCGAATTTTTTGTCTCGGCGCAGTTGCATTCAGCATAGCAACAGCATCAGGTATCATATTCGCCAAGATAATGAATCTTGTTCTTAAAGATAAAATCAATCCTCTCTTAGGTGCTGCCGGTGTATCAGCAGTACCCGGATCCGCCCGTGAAGTTCATTTGGTAGGGCAACAAGAAGACCCTACAAATTACCTGTTGATGCATGCCATGGCGTGTAACTCATCCGGTGTCATAGGTTCAGCAATTTGCGCCGGTATCTTGTGGAGTTTCCTGGTATAAAAAAAGGTAAGCGTTCACAGGCACCGCATCTGCACGTGATCAGGGCAACCAGCATAGCAGACTATAGCTGATCGCCCTGATCACGCACATATGCAGCACCTGTGAACGCTTACAGGATAGAGATTGTCCAGCCTTTTTATTCCGAATGGGCGTGAACGGGTACAAAAAAGTAACCCTAAACGGTTACCAAGGAGGTTATTATGGTTGCCAAAATTTTAATAAGAAGACGTTTTAAAATGGGTAAGACAAAGGAAATTTTTGCCCTGCTTAAAAAGTTTCGCTCCGCAGCCTTGAACCAGCCTGGATATATCTCTGGTGAAACCCTGATAAAACATAACGACTCTCAGCGAATGCTTGTTATCGGGACATGGGAAAATATGGAAAGCTGGCACAACTGGAAAAAAAATAGCAAAAGAAAAGAATTTGAAGCTTTGCTGGAAATTTATCAAGAAGGTACAACCGAATACGAAGAGTATCTTTTAGGTGCATCCAATCTTGAATAACAGATAGCCGTACACAGCTTGAAATTGGAAATTAGAAAGTAGAAATTCGGGAGGCCAAATTTCCAATTTCTATTTTCTAATTTCAACGTTCCTTGAATGCTTACCTTATACCTATGCCTTGTGATTTTAAAATGTATTTCTTCCTTACACTGATAAGTACTATCTCATAAGATAGTCAACCATTTCAGCAAAACCATACCCGCCTTCTTTCTCATTGATTATATTGAGAGCACATTAAAAAGCTCCAAGATTGTTATCGGATAGCCCCAGGGTTTTTTCAGTAAGCCCAAGACTTAAACCCAGAAGTTGGGAATACGATATACAAGGTATTACAATAAAGTTCACAACCGGCGGGGATATTTCTGGGGAGACCGATTTAAGAGTGTAATAGTTGAAAACGGAGAAACATTAATTAACTGCCTTGCATATATCGATTTAAACCCATTGCGTGCTGGTATAGTTGAACGTCCGGAAAATTACCGATGGAATTCGCTTGGTTATCATATACAAACGAATAATAAGGATGATTTTTTATCCCTTGATTTCGGTCTTAAAGAATTCGGGGTCATGGATACCAAAGAAAGGCTAAGACGTTACAGGCGGTATGTTTATGAAGCAGGAGCTTTGGATCGTCCTGATAGAAATATGGCCCCAGTACCATCTTCCGGAGCTACGGGGCAAGCCAAAGTAATAGATAGTGATATAATAGAAAATGAACGACAAAATAATTATAAAATAAGCAGGATAGATCGATTCATGCATCGCACCCGGTATTTTTCAGATTCCGGAATAATTGGAACTAAAGAATTTGTTTCCGCTAATTATCAGCGGTTTAAAGATGTATTTATGTCCAAACGGGAGAAGCTTCCAAAGCCGATTGCCGGTTTGGATGGGATTTATTCGTTAAAAAGATTACAAGGATAGAATGTCGGGATGATTATGACCCAACACCCAAACAATATTATGTATGATTTCCTGCGTTTTTTGTTTAGAGAGTGTTCCAATCTTTTCTTTAAAGCGGCTTTTGTCAATCACCATAACATGAGTGCATCTTGCAAGACTCGATACGGGGAGGTTTGATTCTCCTTTTTGGAGCAAAACGTTCCCTGGGATGTGCGCGTGTTTTGTTTGCTTAGTGAGGGGAACAACTAAAACCGTTTGGAATTTGCTCCGGTTGATCGAATCTCGTTGCACTACAACCACAGGTCTCCTGTTTTTTGGCTCAGATCCTTTTGAACGATGAAAATAAGCCCATAAAATATCACCTTGACAAATTACCATCTGTTCTCCATTTCATGAACATCACTAATTTCAAACATTTCCTCTGCCAATTCCTTACACTTGGCGCTGGATTCCATGTCACCGTATGCATGATTGTATAATTTAGTAATTTCTTCATCCTCAAGCTCTATTAGTCTCGTGTCCATTTGTTCAACAATAAAGCGACTTCTTGATCTTCCGGTTTTCTTAGCCCATGAATCAAGTTTTTTAAGAAAAACCAGAGGAACCGTAATGGCGACCTTCTGGGCAGGCATAGTTTTCACCTCCATGGTATGATTATTGATATTACTAATAATATATATTATCAATGGCCATGTCAAGGTATATCAAACAAACAATATCGAGACTTGGGGAAAAGAAAGAAAGGGACAGGTACTTTATACTTGACGATGCTGAAATTCCATGAGATATGTTAGAGAAAAAAGAGAAGGGGACAGGTACTTTATACTTGACAGAAGGGGACAGGTACTTTATACTTGACGGTGCCGAAATTCCATGAGATATGTTAGAGAAAAAAAGAAAACAGATTGGAGGAAGGAAAATGCCAAGAACACAACGATTAATAATAGGCAATGAAACAGCAGTTTACCACGTTATGTCCAGAACTGCACTTGATGGTTTTCCGTTGGGAGATATAGAAAAAGATTTCATGGTCGATTTAATCAGGCGGTATTCTGCTCTGTATTTTGTTGAAGTTTTAGGGTTTTGCCTCATGGGCAACCATTTTTTATGTTGAGCTCAACATAAAAAGTGTTATGTGCACTAATCCATTATGTTGCGTCATACCTAAAACCTTCCTAAATTCCAGCTTTTCTTTCTTTTCTCTTCACATAATCAACATATATAATCTTCATTTTTTATTAACCCAATAAGAAACGGAGGTGTATATGTCTTTGTCGATTAACGATTTTTTTAAATGTCCATTTACTTTAGATAGACTTCACAATTGTGGTTACTTGAGCTCATATCTTAATCCCTTTGCAGAATGGATGAAAAAACAACAATTTGAGGATTTCACAATACGAAAACATATAACGAATGTTGCCCATCTTAGCCATTCATTAAATGGGATAAAGCCTGATATTGAGAATCTTAATAACCATATTCAAACCTTTCTATCCAACCATATTCCGACCTGCAAGTGTAAAGGATGGAAACAGAGCCGGCAAACCAAACGGGTTTCTAATTCCTTAAATCGATTGAAAGACTATTTGTTTGATTGCCATGGTCTGGATTTTGAATCTGAAAATCTGGTGTATTCAAAAATCCACAATGAATATCTTTGTTGGCTTTCTGAAATATTTAAATTAAAAAACAGTACGATTAAAATACGCTCCAATTACCTCAAGCAGTTTCTGCAATGGTATAAAGAAACTTCAAACTATCAAGAATTGCAAGGACTTAAACCCTATGATGTTGAATCGTTTTTTATAAAAGCAACAAGCCGCTGGGGAAAGGCGTATAAACGCTCATTACAGGCAACTTTGCGCAGCTTCTTTGATTTCTGCCATGAGCAGGGATATATCGTGCAAAACCTGCGTTTTTCACTTCCGGTTATCAAGACCTATCGACTGTCTGGAGTTCCCAAAAAAATTGATGATAATCAAGCAGTAAAGCTTGTCGATGGCATTGACCGATCAACTGAAAGCGGTAAAAGAACTTATGCGATTTTGCAGATTTTATATACTTACGGTGTCCGCGGATGTCAACTCAGAGCCTTAAAACTAAGCGATATTGACTGGCATAAAGAACAAATACATTTGCCTTCAGTAAAAGGCGGAAAAAGTTGCTCTTTTCCTTTAACCGCCGAAGTTGGCAATGCTCTTGTGGATTATTTGAAAAATGCCAGAAAAAAGTGTCGATATCAGAAAGTTTTTTTAACTTTGAGAGCTCCTTTTACCCCTCTGAGAAAAAGTTCAACTCTGTCTCAAATTATCCGATCAGCAATGCTCAAAGCAGGTATCAACAGCCCCAGTAAAGGAGCTCACTGCTTCCGCCATGGCTTTGTTTCAAGGATGCTTAAACAAGGTGAATCTTTCAAACATATCGCAGATCTTGTAGGCCACAAACACATTCAGACCACATTTATTTACACAAAAATCGATTTTAACTCTCTTGCCGAAGTCGCATTAGAACTGCCGGAGGTGAAATATGAAAACTGTTAATTTTACCAGCTCCCTGGCGGATGAAATGGCACATTTTGTCAAATTTAAACAAAGTTCCGGTTCTGATTATCACAGTTGTGCCAAATTGCTCTTCAGATTTGATCAGCATCTCGTCGCACTAGTATTTAAAGTCAAGACACTTACCAGGCCGATTTTTCAAAATTATTTTGAAACAATAAATCACTTATGCCCCCGAGGATTCACAAATCACTACAGTGTATTACAGCAGTTTTCTGCCTGGCTGAAGCTGCATAAAACCGACTCCTATGTCCTTGAAAGACGTCGGGCGATTGACCGTTCTCATTGGCGACCAGCATATATTTTCACTGTTGGTGAAATAAAAACTGTTCTTGAGAATAGCGCCACTTTTTCTAAAAAAGAAGAGCTTATTCCCGGACTCTACCAAACTCTTTTCAGCCTGCTTTATAGCACTGGAATCCGAATCGGTGAAGCGCTCGCCTTGACTCATAAAGATTATATCAAGGATGAAAAGCTTGTTCATATTCAAAAAGGTAAATTTCGTAAGGAAAGATATCTCGTTCTTAGTAACTCGGCAGCCAACCAGTTAAATGAACACATACAGCGCTACAAGTCCACATTGTCTTTAGAAGAAGAATCGCCTTTATTTGTCAATATTCGCAAAAAGCCCCTGACATATAATAGTGCATACTGCGCCTTTATCAAAACACTTAATAAATCAGGCATTAACAAAAACGATAGTGGTCCAAGGCTACATGATTTTCGTCATAGTTTTGCAGTTCACCGTCTTTTGCAATGGTATAAAACCGAGCGGGATATCAATGCAAAATTACCCTTTTTGAGTACCTATATGGGGCATGTGAACATTACTTCAACTCAGGTTTATTTGGAGGCAGCCAACGAACTTTTGCAAGCAGGGTGTGAACGTTTTTATAATTTTTTCATCAATCATATTAAATAAATAAGGAGTTGTCCGATGAAACAAAACCAATACCTTTCATATTATATTCGTTTATTTCTCATTCAGTTTCTTTCAAATGAAAGAGGGCTTAGTGAAAATACAATTCTGGCATACAGGGATGCATTGAAGTTGCTTCTTAAGTATTGTGCGGATTATTTGAAGATAAAAATAGATAAGTTGCTATGCGATCAGATTGATGATAAAATTGTTCGTAAATTCCTGAACTATCTTGAACAGCATAGAGGTTGTTCGGCCAGTACTCGCAATGCACGACTGGCCGCGCTGAAAACATTTTTCTATTACTTGGGACAAGAAGTTCCGGAGTGTCTTTATAATAGTCAAAGAATCAGTGCTATCCCTCAAAAGAAAACTCCTCATAAAATGGTTGATTATCTGGATCCTGACGAGCTTAAGGCAATTCTTGACAGCATTGATGCTGCGAGCCGTAACGGCATCCGTGATAAGGCGCTGCTTCTGCTCATGTACAATACAGGAGCGAGAGTTCAGGAAATAGTTGATATAAAGCTCAATGATATGCGTCTTGATGCAGCAAGTCAGATTAAACTTACCGGTAAGGGCAAAAAGCAGCGTGTATGTCCTTTATGGGAAGACACCATTGAAGCAGTTAAAGCCTGTATATCAGTGAGAAAACCAAAACAGAAAGGTGATGATCACCTTTTCCTTAACGATAAAGGTGAAAGCATAACACGATTTGGAATTAGATATATCATCAAAAAATATACCGATAAGGCGATAAAAGAACAGCCTTCATTGAAACAAAAAAAAGTTAGTCCACATACATTCCGGCATACGACAGCCATGCATTTACTACAGGCTGGTAATGAACTAAATGTTGTCAGGCTCTGGTTGGGACACGCAACCTTGAATACGACGCATATGTATATTGAAATCAACATGGAGATGAAAAAAGAGATTCTATCTAAATCACAGCCACCAAAATTGAAGCAGGAAGTTAAAAAGTGGCAAAGACCAAAAATACTCGAATGGCTCGACGAGCTATGTGAGCAGGTCGAATTATGTGAAGTATAATTTAAATGGATGGACTATATTTGTGGAGAAGGGGGAGAGACTCAACATAATGGATTAGTACACATAACACTTTCATATTTTGGTGAGGGTGTTTCCAGAACACAAGTTCACAGATGAAGACATAAAGAAACGCTATATTGCGTTTTATGGTGATGATAAGACATTTCCAGATGGCTGGATTCCTTCTTTGCGGGAGAAACTATCCAATCTTTCTGAATTTGTCCGTGAAATAAAGGTTGTATTTACAAGGTATTACAATAAAGTTCACAACCGACGGGGATATTTCTGGGGAGACCGGTTTAAAAGTGTTATTGTTGAAAACGGAGAAACATTAATCAACTGCCTGGCATATATCGATCTAAACCCATTGCGTGCAGGTATAGTTGAACGTCCTGAAGATTACCGATGGAATTCACTTGGTTATCATATACAAACGAATAATAAAGATGATTTTTTATCCCTTGATTTTGGTCTTAAAGAATTCGGGGTCATGGATACCAAAGAAAGGCTAAGACGTTACCGGCGGTATGTTTATGAAGCAGGAGCTTTGGATCGTCCTGATAGAAATATGGCCTCAGTACCATCTTCCGGAGCTACGGGGCAAGCCAAAGTAATAGAATGTGCTATAATTGAAAATGAACGTCACAAGAATTATGAAATAAGCAGGATAGACCGGTTCATGTATCGCACCCGGTATTTTTCAGATTCCGGGATTATTGGTACTAAAGAATTTGTTTTCGAGAACTACCAGAGGTTTAAGGATGTATTTATGTCTAAACGGGAGAAAATTCCAAAGTCGATTGCCGGTTTGGATGGGATTTATTCGTTAAAGAGGTTGCAAGGATAGGATGTAAAGTACTATTCAGCAGTGCTCTTTCTGGCCTTATGATATATTGAAAGGCAATATTTTGTCGGTATGTTGTTGCATAGTGTCACACACGACCTTTGACAATATCTCTGTTTGGAAATATGAGTACCGTGAAAATGAATAAAAAAATTAACATGGGATTTTCACAGCAAACTTTTGATTTTGACCGATCCCATGAACATAATTTAGAAAAAGAAGTCCTTACCTTTATCGATTCAACAATTGCCGGAACCGATCAAGTTATGCTTGACCAGGTTATAAACCATTTTTCCATGCAATCTGATAAATGGTCAAAGACGATTTCCTTAAACTTGGTAAACGACCTGTTTAGAGATGATAAAATCCATCTTATTATTGATGGTACAAAATACATGTCTGAAAACATCAAGACCCTCCTGTCTGAGCCTGCTCAGTCACCTTCAAATTTTATACGGCTAAGAAAGGCCATTTCTATTATAAAAATTCATTTTTCTGAACCTGATCAATGGAAATATGTCAAAATTATAAAACCTGAAGTAATCGAAAAATCTGTTCTGCTGAGAGCACAACATCTGGGCAAAAAACTATTCAAAGATGTCGGCCCGGTGAACCAGAACAATCTTTGTCGAAACCTTCGCAAACATTTGCGCAGGTGGAAAAGTGACCTGGGAGAGTTTCAGAAGATTGCCGGAACAGGGCCCTATCCAGGGACAAATGAAATACAAAAGGGGCTGGATATTTTAAATAAGCATTTGAGTGCCTGTGATCCGCATCAATTTATAGAAACTTTTCTCAACAATGAAGACCGGCTCAAGGATGCATCTTCTCATTTTGCTATTTTGGAATATTTTTATGAAAACCAGATTCATATATGGAATACTCTGGTTGAGGCGGTTGAGGATTTCAACCCTAACCGGATGATTCTCGAAAAAGATCCTGATGTGGGAAAAGCCCTTGAAACACTCTGCAAAATATTTAAAAGTCCGAAACCTTATAATATGATCAAAGAAATAAAAAGCCTTATTTCTATTGTGAAAGCTGCTAATGATCCTGTCGTTGAAAAGCAAATAGCTTCTGCAAAAGCCCTGGCCGTTGAAAGGATAGAAAAAAAGATTGATAAGATCGCTAAATTTTTAGATCAAAAGAATGCAGATGGTGATACCAGGAATAAAGCGCTTTTTCCAATGCAAACCAGCAAGAAAAAAATAAGTATGGCTCTAAGCATCCAAAGTATTGCCGATTATCTGGAACACGCATTAGATCAATTCGATAATATAATGGAGATACTTAGCTGATTTAAAAACTCTACACATATTCCAAAAGCACATCTACTTTGTCGCTTCCCGTGCGAGAGCATGGATTGAAACAAGTTTGTGACGAATTGTGGCTACTGAACTATTACTTTGACAAGGATTATAAGCAAGAATATATAAACAAGTAGGAATTATTGATTCAATGAGCTGTTTACCTGTGAAGGCGGCTGAAGATATGGTCGAAATAGCGATAAACAGAAGATCCAGGGTGATCAGAACCGTTGCATCGGAATCCTTCAGCTGGTATTCCAGTTACCGCTCGGTATAGAGGGGATTATTCATGGCGTAACCCCTCCGATACGAAGGGTAGCAAAGTTGGCGATAATAGCCTGCGGCATATTGGGCAGCAGCAGCCCTACCTTGTCTCCGGGCCCAACGCCAAGATCGATCAGCGCATTTGCAAAGCGGTTCACCAGGCTGTTCAGCTCAAGATAGGAGATTGTCTTTCCCATGCAAATTAAAGCCGGGTTCTGCGGAAACTTTGATACAGCACGGTCAAGAGCCTGTGGCATTGTCAACTTTTCAATGGAGACCTCTTTTGGTGTGCCTTCGGGATAACTATTGTGCCACACTCTTTCAAATTCCATAATATCCCCCTTATTATATTATCCGACGGTAAAAGTATCACTGATGGTGCCCACAGAAAATGCCCTTGGGGTGCTAAGTAGTGCCCGAACGAAAACTGTCTTTTTCACCAATCCCTGCGTCAGATAAAAATTTTAATCCTCAAAATACCCAATGTATTCACCCCAAGGGCATTTACTCCGCTGCACCTGCGGTTAAAATTTTGATCTTCCTTGACCTTGACGAAAAATCCTAGTGTTCGTTCAGACACTAAGTAGATGGGACTTTCTACAACGTCATCAAATTATGCTTGACTTAGGGAAAAACACCTACTAAACATTGTCCATCAAATGTTGGAAGCATATAATTGATATTTATTTTTGTTAAATCTTTTTTGCAGGCGTTCACAGGTTCAGGGTTGACGTATCAACGGTTGAGATTTGCTTTGCACTTCAAACCTTTGAACCCATGAACGGCTACTCTTTTCTATCATTAACTCTATATTGTCAGGAGGGATAATATGGCTTTGAATCTTAAATCGATTGGAGAAAAGGCCGGTCCTTTTATCAAGGAATATGCACATAAGGATGCTATCCTGTATGCCATTGGTGTTGGTGCAGGTTTTTCCGATCTTCAATATTGCTATGAAAAAGATCTTAAGGTACTTCCAAGTTTTTCCATTGCAGCAATTTTTGATATCCTGTCAGAATTTGCCATCAAAGCAGAAATAAACCTGGCAGGCATTCTACATGGTGAACAGGATCTTATCTTTCACAATCCAGTTCCCCCTGAAGGTACAATCACAACAAACGGACAAATTACAAACATTTATGATAAAGGCAAGGATAAGGGCGCCCTTGTGATCGGGGAAAGTGTAACATACCATTCAAACGGGCAAAAACTCTATACCAGTATTTGCTCTCTTTTCTGCCGTCTTGATGGTGGATTTGACGGTAAGAAATCTCCTAAAACCAATTTCACGTTTCCCCAAAGAGAGCCTGATTTTATTGTCGATGATACGCCTTTGCCTGATCAGCCCCTTATCTACAGGCTTTCAGGCGATGTTTTCCCGCTCCATGCAGATCCCAAGTTTGCAAAAGCATCCGGTTTTGAAAAACCGATTATGCATGGACTTTGTACGCACGGTTTTGCATGCAGGGCACTTATAAGCCGGTTGATTCCCAATAAGCCTGAAAAAGCAAGACGCATGGCATGCCGTTTTTCCAGCACCTTATACCCGGGGGTACCCATTAAGACGCTTATCTGGAAAACCGGGGAAGGCAAAGCAGTATGGAAAGTTGTAAATGTCGAAACCGATGACGTCATCATCAACAATGGTGTTTTTGAATACGGCGATATTCCAAAGGATGAAATACGCTTTGATGACCGTGTGGCTATTATAACAGGTGCAGGTGCAGGTCTTGGCCGGGCCTACGCACTCGAACTTGCAAAACGCGGAGCAAAGGTTGTTGTAAATGATTATGGCGGCTCCCCGGATGGCCTAGGCGACGGTTCTTGCTCACCTGCTCAGATTGTTGTTGACCAGATTAAAAAGGCAGGGGGGAGAAGCAATTGCCAATTATGATAATGTGGCATCCCCTGAAGGTGGGAAAAATATCGTAAAGACAGCCCTTGATGCATTCGGCACTGTTGATATTCTTATCAATAATGCTGGGATTCTCAGGGATAAGAGTTTTGTTAAAATGGAACCTGAGTACTGGCAGTCTGTCCTTGGTGTCCATCTTTCCGGCGCATACAACGTCACCCGGCCTGCTTTCAAAATAATGAAGGAGAAAGGGTACGGCAGGATAGTAATGACCACTTCTGCAGCAGGGCTGTACGGAAATTTTGGTCAGACCAACTATTCTTCAGCCAAGCTTGCCATAGTAGGATTGATGAATTCCCTGAAACTGGAAGGAGAAAAATACGATATAAAGGTAAATACTGTAGCACCTCTTGCCGCTTCACGCCTGACCGAGGGCATCATGCCTCCTGAAATATTTGAAAAGAGCAAGCCTGAATTTGTTGTGCCGATGACACTTTATCTTTGTTCTGAACAATGCCCTGTTACAGGCAATATTTATAATGCAGGCTCAGGGTTTTTTAATCGGGCCGCATTTTTTACCGGCCCTGGCGCCGTTGTGGGAGATAAGGATAAATTACCTGATGCTGATGCAGTTTCAGCTAAAATAAAACAAATATCCAACCTTAAAAATGCCAGGGAGTATTTCAAGCTCAACCACCAGGTGATGGATCTTTTTACTGCGCTTGAATCACCTCCGGAAGACATAACCGAAGGCGATGATGAGGATACTGCTTTAAAGTTTAGATCTCCGGCAGCTGTTTTTGAAGCCATGCCGGATGCGTTTAAGCCTGATGCAGCAGCAGGCCTGGATGTGGTGTTTCAGTACATCATAACCGGTGAAGGGGGCGGAGACTGGTTTTGCGCCGTAAAAGACAGCTCTTGCACCATCAAGCCTGCCATACATGAAAAACCCACATGTACCCTGAAAATGGATTCAGGAAATTTTCTATCCATGATGAACGGAAAAATGACGCCGATGCAAGCGTATTCATCGAGCAAGCTTATTGTTGAAGGTGATATTATGAAATCACAGCTTATTGAAAAACTGTTTAGACTGTAAATGAGAAGGAGAATTAAAATGATTGGCATTACTTCTTATGGAGCATATATTCCGCGATTGAGACTGGACCGGTCGGCCATCTATCAGAGCATTGGCTGGTTCGCTCCTGCGTTGATAGCAGTGGCACAGGGAGAAAGATCCATGTGCAACTGGGATGAAGATTCGGTTACAATGGCAGTGGCCGCTTCCCGGAACTGTATTTCGGGTAAAGATAAAAACACCATTGAAGGCCTGTACATGGCATCCACCACCATGCCCTTTGCAGACAGGCAGAATGCAGGCATTGTTTCAACAGCTCTTAATTTGAGGGAAGACATTATCACCTCGGACTTTACCGCCTCGCAAAAGATAGGCAGCACAGCGCTTATTTCAGCACTTGAATCTATAAAAAGTAAAGACAAAAACAATATCCTTGTTACTGCAGCAGATAAAAGAGAAACAAAAGGCGCCTATTTCTATGAAATGTGGTTTGGAGACGGTGCGGCTTCTGTTCTGGTGGGAGACACGGATGTTATTGCTGAATACAAGGGTTCATATTCTATTTCATGTGATTTTATTGATCACTACCGGGGAAGCAAAAATCAATATGATTATGTATGGGAAGAACGCTGGCAGAGGGATGAAGGATATGCCAAGATCATCCCGAAGGCCGTAAACGGTCTTATGGAAAAAATCGGTATTACAATGGATGATGTCGACAAGCTGGTCTATCCATGTTTTTTCAAGCGTGATCACGGCACCATAGCAAAAAAACTTGGGGCTACCCCTGAAAAAGTGGCGGACAACCTGCATGAAGTCTGCGGAGAAACAGGGGCTGCCCATTGTATCCTCATGTTCGTATCTGCCCTTGAACAGGCTAAATCCGGTGACGGTATTCTCATGGCAGGCTTTGGCCAGGGATGTAATGCACTTTACTTTAAAGTTACGGAAAACATAAAAAAACTTGGCAAACGCCAGGGTTTTAAAGGAACCCTTGAAAACAAACTGACCACCGATAATTATCTTCGGTTCCTCAAATTTCGAGATCTGATCAAGACGGAAATGGGGATCCGGGCGGAAGCCCCCACCCAGACCGCCATGACTACGCTCTGGCGCAAACGCAAAATGCTCCTGGGGCTGGTGGGCGGAAAGTGCCGTGAATGCGGCACTGCCCAGTATCCTAAAATGGATATATGTGTAAATCCCGACTGCGGTGCCATAAGAAGTCAGGATGATTATGAATTCGCCGATGTTTCTTCAAAAATAAAGACCTTCACCTCGGATCTTCTGGCCGTATCAGTAGATCCTCCCCATAAATACGGCATGATTCAGTTTGAACAGGGGGGACGCATGATGGCGGATTTTACAGACTGCGTTGCCCAGGACCTGAGAGTGGGACTGCCCATGGAGATGACATTCAGGATAAGGGGGCAGGATAAAAAACGGGGATTTGTAAATTATTTCTGGAAGGCAACACCGGTTCCCGGCGCGGCTGAACAGATGGACAAAATATCCTTTCACAACAGGGTTGCCATTATTTCTGGAGCCGGGGGAGGACTGGGAAGAGTTTATGCCCTGGAGCTTGCCGGGGGTGGCGCCAAGGTCGTTGTTAACGATCTTGGCGGAGCTCCCGACGGTTCAGGCAAAAGGTCTTCCTCGCCGGCACAGGCTGTTGTAGATGAAATCACTAAAGCAGGAGGAGAAGCAGTTGCAAACTATGATACTGTTGCGACTGTTGAAGGAGGTGAAAATATTGTCAAAACGGCACTTGATGCCTTCGGCCGGGTCGATATCCTGATAAACAATGCCGGTATCTTAAGGGACAAAAGCTTTATCAAACAGGATGCCGAAACCTGGAATCCTGTCCTTGATGTACATCTTAACGGCGCCTTTAATGTAACCCGGCCGGCTTTCAAGGTTATGAAGGAACAAGGGTTCGGCAGAATCGTTATGACCACATCGGCTGCCGGTCTTTATGGCAATTTCGGCCAGACAAATTATTCAACTGCCAAGCTTGGGATCGTTGGGATGATGAACACCCTTAAAGCAGAGGGAGCCAAATATGATATCAAGGTGAATACCATCGCTCCCATTGCTGCATCCAGACTGACCAGAGAGGTCATGCCGCCTGAAATCTTTGAAAAGAGCAAGCCTGAATTTGTGTCGCCCATGGTTCTCTACCTGTGCTGTGATGAATGCAAAGAGACGGGACAGATTTTTAATGCAGGTTTAGGCTTTTTTAATCGTGCAGCCATTCTCACAAGCAATGGTCTTTCGATTGGAGACCCGCAAAATCCTCCCACACCGGAGATGATCCATGAAAATTTTGACAAAATCAACAACATGGAAAATGCAAAAGAGATGACAGACGCTACCAGTGCCGTTTTTGCCCTTATAGATCCACCGTCTGACACCAAAGAGACAACGGATGGAGAGGCAGGCACCAACGGAGCTATGGACCCGGAAACCATTTTTATAAAAATGCCTGACGGGTTTAAAGCAGATGCGGCAAAAGGTGTGGATGTGGTCTTTCAATTTAATGTCAAAGGTCCAAAAGGGGGTGACTGGATAGTTGCAGTAAAGGACAGCAAATGCGACATCAAACCGGGAAATATAAAAAACCCGAACTGCACCTTGACAATCAGTGATGATAATTTTGTGAAACTCTTTACAGGAGCTATGACTTCCATGCAGGCATTTTCATCGGGAAAGCTTTCCCTTGACGGTGATATCATTAAGTCCCAGCTTATTGAAAAATTGTTCAAGCTGAATAAATAGGAGGTTATCCATGGCAACAGGAATTAAAGATAAAGTCGCAATTATTGGTATGGGATGCACCAAATTCGGTGAACGCTGGGATGTGGGGGCGGAAGAACTCATGGTGGAAGCCTTTGAGGAATGCATTGCTGACGCAGGATTGGAAAAAAATGATATAGAGGCCGCCTGGTTGGGTACATGCTTAGAGGAAGTCAATCTGGGAAAAACAGCCATGCCCCTTGCTGTAGCTATCAGGCTGCCCATGATTCCGGTGACCAGGGTTGAGAATTACTGCGCCACAGGAACAGAAGCCTTACGCGGGGCCTGTTATGCGGTTGCTTCCGGTGCTTATGATATCTGCCTTGCCCTGGGTGTTGAAAAACTCAAAGATGCCGGTTACGGCGGGCTTCCAAATCCAGGCTCCGGTGCAGGAACACTGCTGTGGCAGTGGTGGCCGAATCTTTCGGCTCCGGGCTCCTTTGCACAGCTTGCCAGTGCCTATACAGCAAAATATAATGTATCTGATCATGACCTGAAAAGAGCCATGGCCCATATTTCAGCAAAAAGCCATGATAACGGCCTGCTTAACCCCAAGGCCCACCTTCAAAAGAAAATAACAGAAGAACAGGTGATGGCCGCACCGATTATTGCCCATCCTCTCGGCCTTTTTGACTGCTGCGGTGTCAGTGACGGGGCAGCATGCGCCATTGTCACAACCCCTGAGATTGCAAAAAAGCTGGGGAAAAAGGATTTTATCACTGTAAAGGCCCTGCAGATTGCCCTTTCAAGCGGTCAGGAGGTGGGATATAACGACTGGGATGGAGACCACTTTATGACCACTGCCAAATGCAGTACCATGGCCTATGAAGAAGCAGGCA
Organism: Chaetoderma sp. LZ-2023a; assembly: GCA_034401795.1. NCBI lineage: Eukaryota > Metazoa > Mollusca > Caudofoveata > Chaetodermatida > Chaetodermatidae > Chaetoderma > Chaetoderma sp. LZ-2023a. The sequence goes on from JAVVLW010004949.1 coordinate 36,711, forward strand.
TAAAAAATCCCAGAGAAGAGATCAGCATGATGGAAGTTCATGACTGCTTTTCAATCACTGAACTGGTAACCCTGGAAGATCTCCATATTTCTGCAAGGGGGAACGCCATAAAGGATATCATGGACGGCTTTTATGATCTTGACGGCGATCTCCCCTGCCAGGTTGACGGTGGGTTGAAATGTTTTGGCCACCCCATTGGCGCATCAGGGATCAGGATGCTTTACGAAATGTATCTGCAGCTCCATGGACGGGCTGACAAGCGGCAGCTTGAAAATCCGAAATACGGTCTTACTCACAATCTCGGGGGGTTCCCTTTCCAGAATATTTGCAGTATTTCGATAGTCGGCAGATATGATTCATAGGGAGGTTGGCAATGTTTGAGATTGATAGATCGCAAATAGAAATTCAAAAAGCAGCCGGGGATTTTGCCAGGGGCGAGTTTGATAAAAATTTAACCCTTGAGCTTGAAGAAAAACGCGAATATCCGGAAAAAATATGGAAAAAAGCTGCTGACCTGGGCTTTATCGGGGTACAGTTTCCTGAACAATATTCAGGTGGTGGTCTTGGCGTTTTGGAGGCAGGCCTTATTGCAGAAGCGTTCTGCTGCGTTGATTCCACTTTTGGAATGGCGTTGACCCTTGCAGGCCTTGGTTCTGAAGCGCTTTTCCGTTTTGCAGATAACGGTTTAAAGGAAAAAATTCTTCCGAAAATCTGCGAAGGGGACATATTTTCAAGCATTGCGTTTTCAGAAACGGATCACGGGATTGATTTATCATCTATTCATACCAGTGCTGTTTTCACCAAAGATAATATTGTCATAAACGGGGAAAAAACCCATGTTGCAAACCGGGGAACCAAAGGGGTTTATCTGGTGCTTTGCAAAACAGGACTTAGGGAGGAGCCGCCGAAAAACAGTCTGAGCATGGTTCTTGTTGAGGGAAACAAAAAAGGCATTACCATTACAGATTCCGGTAAAAAGCTCGGCGCAAACATGATGAAAAGTGCCAGGCTTACTTTTGAAAACGTTACCGTACCTGCTACCAATCTTGTGGGAAAGGATGGAAATGGGTTATGCCAGCTTGAAAAATTTCATGATGAAATTAAAATACTAACGGCTGCCCAGGCCCTTGGCACAGCCCAGGGTGCGCTCGACCGTGCCGTCAGGTATATCAAACAAAGAGAGCAGTTTAACAGAAAACTAGCGCAGTTCCAGATTACAAAACACAAAATTGCACAAATGGCTACAAAGGTTGAGCTTGCACGGCTGATCACCTACAAGGCAGCCTCTTTATTTGATAAAGGCAAACCAGATACCGCGTTAATCTCAATGGCAAAGATGACGTCTGCGCGAGCAGCCGTGGAAGTGGCAGATGTAGCCATACAGCTTTTCGGGGGATACGGGTACATGAAAGAGTCTGAAGTTGAGCGTTTTTTCCGGGATGCAAAAGTCGCTGAACTTTGCTTTGGCAACCAGGCGGTGCAACAGGATATTATTGGAGAAGCCGTGATTGGAAAAATTAAGTAGCCGTTCACGGCTTGAAACTTGAAATTGTAAAGTAGAAATTCGGGAGAGATGAAACAAGCTTACGAGTTTGTTTTGAACCGCAGAATATCGAACAAGGAATTATGAATATCGAAGTAAGGTATTCTATCATTTTAATAATATAAAGGACAGAGCAAAGCGATTCCATACTTCATCATTCGAAATTTCTTGTTCGACATTCGATATTCAAATGGTGCTATCTCGAATCAGCAATATCTCAACTTATCACTTTCAAAGGACTAAATTATATCCAAAGGTTGTGATTTAGTTGAAAGCTTTCTAAAGCAGGAAAGGAACAAATAAAAATGGATATCCTGAAATATACTAAAAGGCACAATCAATTCCGGGAACGTCTATGTGCTTTCCTTGCAAAAGAGGTAACCCCTTTTGTTGACCAGTGGGAAAAGGACCATATTGTTCCGAAAAGTGTCTGGCAAAAGATTGGAAAGGCAGGATTTCTTTGTCCGTCAATCACGCCTGAATACGGTGGTATAGGAGGAGATTTTCTCTATTCGGTTATTGTTTCCGAAGAATTCTCACGCACAGCGCACAGTGGTCTTGCCGCAACTCTTCACAGCGATGTTGTTGTTCCTTATATTGATTCTTTTGGTTCAAAAGAGCAAAAAGAAAAATATCTTCCAGGATGTGTTTCAGGGGATATCATCACAGCCATTGCCATGACAGAGCCGGATGCAGGCAGCGATGTTGCCGGTATGAAGACAACAGCTGTTGAGCAAGGGGACCAGGTGGTTATCAATGGTTCCAAAACCTTTATATCAAATGGAATAAACTGCGATCTTGTACTTCTTGCAGCCATCGACCCTAAAGTTGCGAACACGCATCAGGCAGTATCCCTGTACCTCGTAGAAGACAAAACCCCGGGATTTAAAAGGGGCAGACAACTGGATAAAATGGGATGGGACAGCCAGGACACGGCAGAACTCTTTTTTTCCGACTGTCGTATTCCAAAAACCAACCGGCTGGGAGAGCCTGGATCAGGTTTTTTGAAGCTTATGATGAAACTTCAGCAGGAACGGCTTGTATGTGCCATGGGCGCAGTATTTGCTGCCGAGCGCATCATGGAATTTGCAGTTGATTACTGTAAAAATACCACTTTTAAAGGAAAATCCCTTGTCAGATCCCAGGCGGTTCAGTTCGCTATCGTTGAGATGACAACAGAAGTGAAACTTGGAAGAACGTTTATGGAAAAATTGTGTGCCGACCACATGGAAGGGGAAAATATTGTCATTGAAACCTCCATGGCCAAGTACTGGACCACCGATATGGTCAACCGGATTGCTGAAAGATGCATGGATCTTTGCGGCGAGTCTGCCTTGCTGGAGACAAATATCATGGCCAGGACAAAAAGGGATGTTCGTGTCATGTCCATATTTGCAGGAACCAATGAGATCATGAAGGGCATTGCAGCAAAATTCATGGGAATGTAGTCAAAATGAAAACAAAAATTACAGAACTGTTTGATATCAAATATCCCATCATCTGTTCCGGCATGACCGGCATCAGCCGCCCTGAACTGGTTGCTGCGGTCTCAAACGCCGGGGGCTTAGGGATTCTTGCCACTGCAGATTTAACCCCTGATCAGACACGGGATGCCATCAACAAAATAAGGTCCTTAACAGACAGACCGTTTGGCGCTAATATCCCTTTCATAATACCCGGGGCTGAGCAGAACGCAAAAGTTCTTTTTGAAGAAGAGGTGCAGGTTGTCAACTATACGCTTGGAAGTGGTCAGGAATTGATAAAGGCAGTGCATGAGTACGGAGGCAAGGCAGTTGCCACTGTAACCAATCTGACCCATGCGCTTTCCGCCCAGAAAAGAGGAGCAGATGCGTTGATTATAACCGGGCATGAAGCCGCAGCCCACGGGGGTGAAGTCACTTCTCTTGTACTGGTTCCCTCCATTGTCGATGTGGTAAAGATGCCTGTGATAGCCGCAGGCGGGTTTGCAGACGGCAGGGGACTTGCCGCAGCTCTGGCCATTGGCGCCGAAGGCATTGCCATGGGAACGCGGTTTATGAATACCGTGGAAAGCCCTGCACATGACAACATGAAAAAGTTGAGCATCGAAAAACAGGTTTACGACACCATTTATTCAGATCGAATCGACGGCCTTTGGTGCCGGACACTGAAATCCAAGGGTGCGGACCGGCTGATAAAACAGAAATTCTATTTAATCAGGGCCATGTTTAACTCCAGGGAGGCTGCAAGGACCTTTGGTTTTCCATGGTTTAAACTGGTCCTGGCCATCATGTTGTCCGGGTATAAAAAATCAAAGCAGCTTGCGCGCATGGCCAATGCCTTCATGGCGTTCCGACTGAGCATGGAACAAGGCAATTTTGAAAAAGGTGTCTTTCTCATGGGCCAGGCTACCGGAATCATAAATGATACGCCAACTGTTTCAGAGGTTATGAAAAGAATTGTTTCTCAAGCAGAAGATGCAAACAATTCGATATCATCAAAATTGATGGCGTCGTAGAAAGCTTTAATATGCAGGAGCTTATACTTAATGTCGACACCCCTTGAAAAAGCAAGACAAAATCCCGAATCCATGAAAGCAAAAATTCTGAAATCAGCCAGGAAACTTTTCGGACAATACGGATTTCACGGAACAACAACCCGGATGATAGCCTCTGATGTGGAGATAGACATATCAACCCTTTATTACCACTGGGGTGAAAAAGGGGACCTTTATGAGGCCGTAATCATTGACATGAACTATGGAATCAGGGCCAAACTCATAGAAGTTGAAAGCATTATCAAGGGGCGCCCTTTGGCCGAACGTATCGAAATAGCCATCAATGAACTGGTTGACTACCTGTTCGATCATTCTGAATTATCAAATCTGACCATTTTCAGGTATTTTACTAAAAATCGCCATGACAGCAGTTTTGACGAGCACATTCCTGAATTTATATCTGATATAGCCTATTCAATGGAACTTACCCAGGACAGGAATAATGCATCCCCTTCTGCAAAGATGATGGTGTTAACGATTATGAATGCCATTCACAATTATGTTTCAGGTGAAGCATTTTTCCTGCCCATGCTGGGAATTACCCGCAAAGAATATATAAACCTGACCAAAGAGACCGTTAAATTCTTCACTCTTTCCAATTTTATTGAGATTAACTACTCAGGTGGATAGGTTGAAGACTGAAGACTGTTAGGAAAAAGCGTATTTTGAAACCATGTTCACGTCGACCGTGTGGCTTGTCCCTGGCTGATCACTCGATTCATCGACTCGGATGCCGAGTTCCTCTTTGTGCCCAAGAACAAGGTAATTAAAATTGCCGAAAAGGAAGGTGCGATTGCCTTTGACACACCATTGTACGAGGTCGGGACTGCCATGAAGGTATTTTGGAATTAAAGTTTTTGGTGGTTTTGTCCGATAGTCTCTTGAAAGGATTGATGAGATACAGAATCATTACGCAGAGTCTATGGACAACTTCTTCAGGAAGACAGATGGCACCCTTTACAAAACAAAATAAAAAGAGGTTGTGTAAGCAAAATACAACACGCCGTTATCCGGATCGGATTCGATGTTGTCAAAGAGATTGTATTGATTCAAAAGGTATGCGAGGTGTATAAGCAGGATGAAGCTATCAACGGATACTCCGAGAGTCCTTGTGAAAGCATAGTGTTTCTGTTGCTCTATCAGGAAAGATGATTTAGGGTGTACGGGGAAAGAGGAGAAAATGCATATGTCGCAGGCCTGTTGCATGATATAGGGATCATGGTTGAGAATCAATTCCTTTATAAGTATAGGAACGAGAAATTTGATATGGTTAATCAAAACCGTGGTCTCGAAGGTAGACAATGCGTTAAGAGAGGAAAACCGACATGAACAAAAAGATGGTATTAATTATTGAGAATGATGAATTGAACCAGAAACTGGTGAAAGAAATATTGCAGGTGAGAAACTATGAGACCATTAAAGCGATGGATGCGGAAACAGGCATTCAGCTGGCCCGCCGTAATAAACCGGATCTCATTATCATGGACATCCATCTTTCCAAAATGGACGGCTTCAGTGCGATCAGGATCATCAAGGATGACGAGGATTTGAAACAAATACCCATTGTTGTTCTCACAGCGCTCGCCATGCCTGAAGACCGGAAAAAGGCTCTGGAAGCAGGCTGTGATGATTATGTCACCAAACCTTTTCGCATCGCGGATCTATTGAAAACTATTGACCAACTGATAGATTCAACCGACAGGGCTAACATCATGGAAAACATGAAAGATGATCAGGGATAATAAAAAAACGGACACGGCACTTTACGGAGCCAAAAAGAGCGGAAAGGACATTGTCTGTATACTTGATGATAAATCTGATGCTCAACCAATATTGATGGTCTCGTAAAAAGTCCCGACAATTTATTTTAACCACAACATGTGGACATAATAAAAGTTCACAACACTATATATTGCGATCAAAATAAATTCTTGGGACTTTTTACGACGCCATCAATATTGATAAACTCGTAAAAAGTCAAAAAACCACTTTCAAATAACTAAATTATCAGCATGTTTCATAACAGGCTGTTGTTCTTTGATATAATTCAATTCATAGCCAAATTGTTTGGCTCGCCTTTTTAGGTTTTCAATGAGACGTTTTTTATACCGTTGCTCATAATAATCTTGTCCTATATCCTTATACTCTGTCCCGTTTTTAAGCATATTATAGACGATACGGGCAAGCTTATAGGCAGTTGCCGTTATCGCTTTGGCCGGACCTTTTTGGGCTTTCTTTCTTCTAAAAAATGCACCTGTGGCAGACTTACTTTTATGAAGACTAAAAGCCGCTAAACGAAGCGCATGGGCAGCGCGATTGGCACATTTTTTAGTCTTTGAACTCATAACCTTTCCTCCGGACACTTTACTGCCCGGAGACAGGCCTAACCAGGAACCAAAATGTTTCTCAGTGGGCCAAAGACTCATATCCAAACCAATCTCGCTTATAACCTTTAAGACGGTAAGAGTATCAAGGCCATCAATGGCGGTCAAATCGGTGCCTGTCATTCGGTAAAGGTGAGATCGAGCATCAAACGATGGCTTATTCTTGCCACGATTTGATTTGAGCGCTTTGCCTAAAGGTCTGCCGCTGCTTTGATCTTCAAAGGAGGATAAATGCTGCTCTATCTTGCGGTCACAATCGACAATTTTTTCATGATAAGTATCATAAAGTTCAAGTGCTTGTTTAAGGGCAAACAAATGTTCCATACGGTAGTTGCCATGCAATGCTCTGGCTATGGTTTTAGCATCATTCTTACATCGCGGATTGCGTAATTTGGCCAATTTTTTAGGATTACACTCGCCATTGGTGATGGCTCGGATAATCCCCATTCCGGTAACACCGGTAATATCTCGAACGACCTGATTAAGTTTGATGTTCATCTGTTCCATCGCTTTTTGCATATGTTGAATGTGATGAGAGGCATAAGAGACAAGCATGGTTCTTTGCCTCAGATAACCACGGAGAATACATATTTGATCCTCCGGCCTAAAGGAGCCTCGCAACAAACCGTACGTATGGAGTTGTTGGATCCATTGACAATCCAATACGTCGGTTTTACGACCGGGAACATTTTTAATAAATTTCGGATTCACCAGGTTAACGTCAATACCTTCTGAATCAAGAAGTTCAAATAATGGAATCCAATAAATACTCGTAGATTCCATAGCTACGGTTTCAATTTGACAATCTTTCAGCCAATGGGCTAAAGCATAAAGATCGGCAGTAAAAGTGCCAAAGTTCCGTACGTCCTTTCCCTCAGGGTCACGTCCCTTAGGAATCGCAACGTAATGAAATTCGGCACCGATATCAATTCCGGCAGCATTGGTATTGATTAACTCAAATGTAGCAGCACGCTGTTTCATCTTTTTGGTTTTACGTTTGTTTTTCATGTTTGCCTCCTTTTATAATAATTTTGTGGAGGCATCAGACGCGAAGGTCAGCCAACTATTCAAACTTTCAAACGGGATCTATGTCACCAGTGAACCAGACGCTATGACCTTCAGACCAAGCTTTTTAACGAGCACAATGGCATCAGTGTATTAACGGCCTTTATTGTCCGATGCTTCAGACAATAAATAAACCTTTATACCGCTTTTGCAAAAGTTATTTTCGGTTACAGTGTCGCATAGCGGCATATTGTAGCTTTTTACGAAACGTTTTATGTTTTAGGATTTAAGTTTTAAGTCTCTATTAAAACAGACAATATCATTAACTTAAAACCTAAAACTTAACACCTGAAACCTGAGGAATTCGACTTTTTACGAATTCATCAATATTTGTATCTTTTAATAGTTGAGGGAGTATGACTTATGGAAAGTCACAAAATCTTAATTGTTGATGATGAAGAAAAAAATATCAAGTTGCTGAAAGCCTATCTTATGACCAAACAATATGGGATTATAGAAGCGCCAAACGGGAAAGAAGCACTTAAAATGGTGAACGATTTCAATCCGGATCTGATTTTGCTTGACGTGATGATGCCTGGAATTGATGGTTTTGAGGTATGTAAGAGACTAAAGCAGAATGATAAAACGCAGATGATTCCCGTTATAATGGTCACCGCCTTAAGTGGAAGAAATGAACGCATAAGAGGATTGGAAGTTGGAGTGGATGAGTTCCTAAGTAAACCAGTCAATCGAATAGAGCTCCTGGTGCGTGTTAAATCACTGCTTAACATCAAATCTTATCACGATCAGCTACTGAACAGTTACGAAGAGATCACTCTGAAGAACGAAAAGTTAAAAGAGTTAGAGGGTGTTAAAGAAGGATTAACACATATGATCATCCATGACTTAAACAATCCCCTCACCGCAATACTTGGAAATCTTGAAATCATCAGGTTTGACAAAGAAAACCTTTCAGAAACCCAGCTTGATCGTATTGAAAAATGCCTCAACTATTGCGAAGATACCAGGCAGCTAATTCAGGGTATCCTTGACGTCCACAGGATGGAGGCAGGGAAACTGCAACTGCAAAAAGAATTGACAAATATAGCAGAAATATTAGCCGACCTAATGGAGCAGTTCACTGCAAGGGCGAAGATGGATCAGATATCTCTGACATTTTCCAATTCCGGAGAGGCCCCTTCTATTATGATCGACCCAAACTTAATTAAGAGAGTGATTGCAAACCTCCTGTCTAACGCTATCAGGCATTCCCCTGAAGGAGAAGAAATAGAAGTAACCACTGGTTTCCTTGCTGAAAAAAGAAGTGTCGCTTTTAGTGTAAAAGATAATGGAGACGGCCTGGCGCCAGAGTACCACCACAGGATCTTCGATAAATTTGAACAGGTAAAACTCAAAAACTCAAGCGCGAAGGCCGGAACGGTGGGGTTAGGTCTATCCTTCTGCAAAATGGCCATTGAAGCGCATGGTGGAGAAATATGGGTGGAAAGTGAAGGGAACGGCAAAGGATCCACCTTTTCTTTTATCTTACCGATGGAGGTTTAGCATAGTACACTGTGGTTTGGTCGCGAAAATATAATTATGAAATATGTAGATATTGATAAACTTGACGAGTTGCCCGGCAAACGGCTTGAATATGGTGACACGTTTCAATTTCAATGTCATTCAAAACTCGACTGCTTTAATCTGTGCTGTCGAAACCTTAACCTTTTTTTGTATCCTTACGATGTTGTCAGGTTGAAAAACCGGATAGGCATTTCTTCCGATGAGTTTTTAGACAAATATGTCGATGTTGTGTTGCGCAAGACCAGTTTTTTCCCGGAAGTCCTTTTACAAATGTCGGAAGATAAGGAGAAGACCTGTCCTTTTCTAACGGAATCGGGCTGCACAGTATATCCTGATCGCCCTGACGCATGCCGCATGTTTCCGGTGGAACAGGGAACACTTTATGATTCTGAAACTAAAAAAGTAAAAGCTGTTTATTTTTTCAGGCCGCCGGATTTTTGCCTGGGGCAGCATGAGAAAAAAGAATGGACAACTCAAACATGGAAAGATGACCAGGACGCTGTTTTGTATAATAAAATGACGGGCAGATGGGCTGAAACAAAACGGTTGTTTCAAGATGATCCCTGGGGCAGTGAAGGACCAGACGGGCCAAAGGGGAAGATGGCTTTCATGGCCACGTACAATATCGACAGGTTTTCCGATTTTGTGTTTAACAGCAGCTTTTTAAAACGCTACAAGGTAAAATCGGCTTTTCTCAAAAAAATTAAAGCAGATGATACGCAGCTTATGAAGTTCGGTTTTGAGTGGGTGAAATTATTTATCTGGGGAATTACAACTAAGAATATAAGGCCAAGGTAAATATCATATATCCTCCACCCCTTTTGGCATAGGCACCACCTTTTCTCCTCCCAAAACATAACCTCCATCAAGCCTTAGCACACTTCCGGTCATAAATGGCGCATCCTTAATAATAAAAAGTGTGGTTTTAACAACATCTTCAATGGTTCCGTTTCGTTGAAGCAGGGTATGGTCGATTATGTCCTTTTGCTGCTCCTCAGTGAGAAGCCCCCAGCCCCGGGTTTTTTCCCCGTGCCTGGTTTCAACAATACCGAGCATAATTTCATTAACCCTGACCTCCGGTGCGCCAAGCCTGGCCCATGTTTCGGTTAAAAGAGATATCCCTCGGTTTGCAGCAGAATATCCTTCATTAAAAATATAGCCGGCAGGACCGAACCTGCCTGTAATTCCTGCAATAGAGGAAAAGTTTATTACAACGCCGTTTCCGGATTTTTTAAGTGACGGCAGGGCAGCATCAAAAACCCATCTTTTTGCACGAAGGGTGGTTTCCATTTCAAGGTCCCACTGTTCTTTAACATAAGGCCCGTGGACTACAGGCCATCCTCCACGTTCAATATTGTTTATGAGAATATCAAGGCGTCCGAAATGATTCATGACGTTTTGAATAAGTGCTTGAATTTTATATGTTTGCAGAAGATTTGTTTTAATAACAAGATTCTCTGTGCCGGTTTGGGCAAAATTATTCTTCATCTCATCAAGGCTTTCTTCCCAGTCAAAACAGGTAAGCGCAACCTTTACACCCTCATTTGCAAGGGCAAGCCCGATTCCTTTTCCTATACCTTTACTAGCTCCGAGTACCAGAGCAACTTTACCCCGGATTCCGGATTCCGAATTCATCTTGGATGTTTGTGAGTCGATAAGTCATTTGCCCCTATTAATATCTGTAACCGTTCACGGGTCAACGTTCCTATAGCAAAGCATGGGAACGAGAGCAACCATTGAACCTTGAACCTGTGAACGGTTACCAATATCTTAACCATTTATAAGCATTCGTTTTATCATTCTATGTCCAAGCTTTAATAGCTCAATATCGTCATTTTTTACAGCTTCCAGCGTATCAGAAGCGAGATGAAGATCATCCAACAATCCTTTTTCAAATATATGGGGTCTGAATCTGTCGAGGTCGTAAAGGGCGAGGTGAAAAAAGTGACTTGATTTCATGTCCAGCGGACCCGGCCCGGTATGATTTTTCAGGCTGATAATTTCCATGAGCAGATCATTCATCTCATTATATACGGCTATTTTCTGATCCTCGATCCATTGCCGGACTGTCTGGTGCCTGACTGTCTGTTGCCTGACCGTCTGGGTTGTTTCCTGCTCAAAACCACGGCAATGGGATTCTTTTATCAAAGCAAAATGTTCAGTTATCTTACCTGTTTCCCGGGAGCGGGACACGGCACGGGCAAGGGGGTACATCCTGCAGGATGATGGCCGGGCAATATATACACTGCATCCTGCCTTGGTAACAAAAGGGCATTTTAATTTTAAAGCATCATCCGGTTTTAATGCAATGACGGGAAGTCCGGTTTCAGGGCCTGTATGTGCAGCAGTATAGCGCTCAAGAAATGCACCGCTTGTCATGCCAAGATGATTTTTTAGGCAAAGTATATCGTATGGAGTTAGAAGCTGGTTTAAATTCCTGCAGCATTCATTGAAACATGTGACTTTAGCTGAACATGAGAATGTAAATGTATCATCTATTGCAATAGGAATCATTTTCGGCTCCTGAATTTATGCTAATGTATCTTTACAATATATAATTTGGCTTGACAATATTTGTTTTGCATCTTAATTTTTCGACCAAAATCATAATTTTTATGGCGTCGTAGAAAGTCCCATATACTGCGTTGCAGCACTTTTTCAGGAATTCGGCATACTACATGTATTGCCTCATCCCTGAAAAACCACTGCGCCTTGCACCCCAAGGGCACTTCCTGCGGGGCGTATATGAAACTTTCTACTTAGCCATCGGGGTGCTAAGTAAAAAGATGGCTGTTAATATTCATACAATTTCTCTGGGCGCTTCTCAGTGCTATCTAATCCAGGATAAAGGCACTATACTGATAGATGTTGGCGCTCCTAAGAAAATAAATAAATTTATAAAAAGCATTGAACAGGCTGGAATAAAACCTAATGACATTAAACTAATAATTCCAACCCATGGGCATTGGGATCATATAGGATCAGCAAAGGATATCAAAGAAATTACAGGGGCAAGAATTGCCATGCATCATCAAGAAAAGGAATGGCTTGAAAAAGCTCAAAAGCATATTCCTCCTGCAGTTACTCCCTGGAGCCATATTATTTCTAGAACATTAGGATTCTTGCTTCCCTTAATCCACTTTCCAGCAGCGAAAGTCGACATAATTTTAGAAGATGAAGATTTTTCTTTAACAGAGTTTGGGATTCCCGGAAAAATTATTTATACTCCAGGGCATTCTCCGGGCTCTGTAAGTGTTTTATTAGAAACCGGTGATGCTTTCGTAGGGGATCTGGCAATGAATTCGTTTCCATTGCGTTTAAGTCCCGGCTTACCGATATTTGCTGACGATATACAAACAGTAAAAGATAGCTTAAAATTGTTGCTGGATAAAAATGCAACAAAAATTTATCCGGCACATGGAAAATCATTTTCAGCAGAACTAATTCGAAATTTTTAATAAAAGGAAGCGGCATGAGAAGAAGCGAAAAAGAAATAACAGATAAATCGGCTATTGAAGCAATCATTAATGCTTCCCCTGTTTGCAGGTTAGCTTTATCAGATGGAAATCAGCCATACATCGTGCCTTTATCTTTTGGTTATCAGGACAGGACTCTATATTTTCACAGTGCCCTGGAAGGCAAAAAGATAGACATACTCAAAATAAATAATCGAGTTTGCTTTGAGTTTGACATTAACACCGAAATTACAGAAGCTGAAAAAGCCTGTAAATGGGGCATAAAATACCAAAGCGTTATAGGATTCGGCAAAGCTGTTTTTGTTGAAAATGCTGAAGAAAAGCAAAAAGCGTTGAACATCATTATCAGCCAATATTCTGATAGAAATTTTCAGTTCCCTGATAATGCCGTAAAAAAAACAGCAATAATTAAAATCGAAATAGAGAGTATGACCGGCAAACATTCTTCCTGAAAGTGTTATGATACCGGGTTGAGTAAAACCCTTTGCTCCTTTAGCCTGCCTGGGTAACCATTTTATCTCTTTTAAAAAGACAAATCATTATATTTCTATTTTTACTTTGATGTGTGAATATCGGTTGCCGATTTTGACCATACCGGAAAGGCATGATCAAAATCGGCATAGTGGGGAGTTTTTGAAAAATTCTTTTCTCCTGGGCTAGTTTCATTTTAAAATAAACGTAACAGTAATTGTGCCCTCTTTACTTCCTTTTGAAGACGGAAACTGAAGGTTTTTAAGTTTCTGAATGATGCAGTCTTCAAGGGTTTTGACCTTCTTTGTGCCTGCTATCCTACTTGCTTTTATCACCCTGCCGTTAGAATCTACTGTTAGTTTAAAAACAAACTCTCTTTTTACATTCCACTGCCACCAGGGTTTCTTGTCGTAACACCGGTTTACTGAAGGAACAGATTTTTCAAGTATTGCTATAATTACTTCTCTTTTCAGTTCTCCGGTTATAGATATTTTACCTAATTTAATATAAAAGCGTTTATGATTCTCTTTGTCTGAGATTGCCCCTGAAGATAAAGGAGCATCCCTTTTGTATTCGAGACTCTCTTCCTTCACGTCTGCCGCTTTGCTTTTGCTACCCATTAAAGAGGGAGAAGCTCCAAGTGTTGAGATTCCCTTTGCAATGCGAAACTGTCCTCCCACTGCGTAATTGGAAACCCCCCGGGGCAGTGGAAGAGGCTGTTTAACTGTCTGAGCTTTGCCGTCTTTTAACCGGACCTGTGTGTCGATGGCAACAAATGACGTATATTGTGTTAAAAGGTTATAGGTTAAGCCAAGACTTGTTACCTCTTTTACATGCTCATCATCAGGGCTCAATCGATTATAATCGGACAGAAGTGCTATACGGTGCCTTGCCCACAAATAACGAAGAGCCGAGTTTGTTTTTAATGGTTTTACGTTGGCCACGTTTACTTTTTTCCTGTATGTGCGGTCTCCGGCAATTCCTTTAACAAGTATATTGCCCTGGGGCCTTTTGCGCCACTTACCGAAAAGAATAACAGGGCGCTGGGCCATTACATCAGGAATGCCTGGCGGTTCAATATCATAGGTTTTAAAATTTCCGAAATCTACAGTAACTCCTGTCAAAACCGGTGACTCGATTAGCTTTCTGAACTTTGCAGCCTTTTGCTGTGCTTCATCAGGCCGTGTAATGATAAAGGGCTCACCCATACCGACTCTTGCCATTCCTTCGATAAGATGACGGTTTACGCTCGACCCTATACCAAAGGCAAACATATTGGCATTGCCGAGATTGTTTCGAATCAGATCAAAAGCTTCTTTTTCAACAGAGACATAACCATCTGTGACAATAACTACGTTTCGGGAATACCCTTCAGTTCCCTGCAAAGAAAGTGCTTTTTTAAGCGCCGGAAGCAATCTGGTTCCTCCCCCGCCCCGCTGGCGCTCAATGACGTTTATGGCACGGTTGATGTTCTGCCGGGTTGCAGGCAAAGACTTTTCAGACATTACAGTGGAACCCCCTGCAAACAAAAGAACATTAAACCTGTCGAATGGACGAAGATTGCCGATTAGATCTTTAAGAAGCTTTTTGGATATATTTAAAGGAAAACCGTTCATAGACCCTGAAACGTCAACAATGAAGATATACTCACGCGGGGGTATCTGGTGCTCTTTTATTCTTTTAGGAGGTTGAAGCATTAGCAGAAAAAAGTTTTCCTTTTTTCCCTTGAAAAGAAGAAGTCCTGTTTCTATCTTCCCGCCGGAAAGCCGGTATTTTAATATGAAATCACGGTTTCCGCCAAATATTTCAGATGAGTCAAGCTTAATTGATGCAAAATTTGATCCCTTATATCGGATATCGACCTTGTGCGTTGTACAATCTACGCCCTGGATTGGAAGACCTGCCGCAAGGTCCATTTTCATATCAAAGGTATATGGCGCTGATTCACCCTCATTAAGATACGGATTTGACGTCCAGTTTTCAGATGACTGTGTTTGTTCTGTTTGCTCTGATGCCTGGTCAACATAGCGAGGCCCCACAACCGTCGGATAAACAAACTCGTAAACAGCATCGGTGGGAATCAGCAGCTCGGTATATTTAAGCTCCACCTTTATAACATCCCCTGGCAGAATATTGGCAACGCTCATCTGGAATACATTGGGCCGCTTCTGCTCTAAAAGTGATGCACTCTTACCTTGCTGTTTTGCCTGCTCATATTCACGCCGTGCTTCCTCACGTTCACGAATATTTGCAGTAATGACACGCTCCCCTATGGTCATTTTCATCCCGTAAACTGCGGCCCTGGTGGATGCGGGAAATACATAAATGGCCTCTAAAGGCTTTTTGCCTTCATTTTTATAAACTTGCGTGACAATGACATCAGCAATTATACCTGAAATATTTACTTTCGCCGAGGTCGATTTCAACGGCAACCGGTCTGTCTTCGGATCGTCACTCTTTACAAAGAAATATGGTGATAACGTCTTATCTGCACCTTTTTCCGGTTGTGCTAAAACGGTTTTTGCCACAAGCAGCCCAAGAGCTGCGATCATAATCGTTAATGTTATCTTTCTTAGTTTCATGGTAAACCTCCTTTTGTTTGAGCCAGTTTCAAAACGTCCTCCTTTGCCCAATATCTTCGTCAGACTTAAATTTTGGCACTTTAGTGAAGCTTTAGCGCTATCCTCGAAATACTACATGTATTCACCCCAAAGGCATTTACTCCGCTGCACCTGTGGTTAAAATTTTCTCCTTCCTTGATCTTGAACAGATAAGCGTAGACTTCGAAGTTGAACATTTTGAAACCGCCTCATTTTTTGTTGTTTTATTTGCTTAGACAAAAGGCAGGCAAAAAAGTTCCAAAAAATTTTTGTTGCGTATTTTCGTATTTGTAAAATTCGTCTCTTGACTCAATACACCTCAGTTTCTATAAGTTTTTATAATTCCCTATTTCCGTTTAGCCCTCATATTGACAAGAATAAAGTTGACTTCTAATTGTTTAGATGCTTATTAAATTAATAATTTAGCATAATTACCCTTCCATGAGCATTTGTTCACATTTCGTTATTATACTAAAATGAAATTTTTTATGCTGTAATATAAGACGACTCTTTGGCAGTCTACTCCGTTAGCTAATAAATAAAAACAGGAGAATAAAATGGTACAGCTATCTGAAATAAAAAAAGAAATTGCAGAATTGCCCAAACAGGAATATGTCAATTTAAGGCAATGGTTTGCTGAAAAGGACTGGAAAATATGGGATAAGCAAATTAAAGAGGACTCAAATTCAGGGAAATTAGACTTCTTAGCCAAAGAAGCTCTGCAGGAAAAAAATAATGATAAATTAAAGGCTTTGTAAATGCATAAGACGAGTTCTCGGTTTTGGAAATGTTTTGACAAGCTTCCATCTTCTATCCGGAAAACAGCTGGTGAAAATTTTGAACTTTTGAAGAACAATCCTTATCATCCTTCACTTCATTTTAAAAAAAAATGCACGCGCAAGATTATTAATAGATAGTGGTTCATTTGTTATTTTGAAAGGTTCAACAGCAACAATAGACAACAAAAAGTCTATGCCTTCCAATGCAATAAAAAAGACTGAGGAAGTAAAGCTTGTTTCAGAAAGCCCAAAGCGAAGGCCCTACGCTTCGAAAATTTCATTAGTTTTAGGCGAAGGTCTTGAGTACGGGTTCGACGGTGAAGTATGCCTATTATTAGACACAAATTGTATAGTCCGAGTAAAACCTGAAAAAGAAAAAATAAACGAAAAAGGAAAAGTTTTACAAAAACTTACTGCCACTATTGAAGGTTTTGACACAGCTGGAAAGGCCAAACAAATGGGCTTAAAGCTCTCACTTGCATTATTGTGGACGGCTGTATCAAAAAAATGGAACCTTAAATTAGACTATCATACGCCACAACCCTGCATAGTGCCATCTAAGATATCCTGGTCTCTTTTTCCATGTTTTCCTGGTTCTTGCTGCAAGTTACGCGTAACGGCTAAAGGGTAAAAATATTACATCATTTTGGAGATTTTTATGGGTTTTGGTGTTCGAATATATTTTATTGATAAAGATGATACAATAACACGAATCCCTCTGGCGCGTTTTGAAAGGATTCGAGATAGGGATCCCAAAGAGTCACTTTCTGAATATAAGAATTCTCGCATTCGTTATGCAGAAGTCATATTGGAACTGGAAAATAAAAAACCAGTTTCAATAGCGAGGATTGTTTATTGTTATTTGCAATTTGACTCCGAAGGAAAAGTTGACAAAGAACATCTTAATACGGAAGAGCGAGTCGCCATTAGCATGATGCCGTCTATCCCTTTCCCTGGAGAACCGGATAACGTTATTAATGCAAGTGACAGATTTGCGCAAAAAAGATTTAAAGATGAATTTACATGGACACCTTCTTTCGAGCTGGAACAAGAAATAATCAAAAAATCATTTGAATGAAAGGCAATCTTTTTAACAATTAAGTCCACCTGATGGGAAGATTTATGCGGTTTTACGTAAGGGCCAGTGTAGGCTTAAAAGCCATGAGGCCGGCAGGTTAGCTCATATCATATTAAAATATACTGGAGAAAACTTTGAAATGAATATGAACAAAAAGATAGTAAAAAGAATAAATATGAATGAAGATATAGACAATGGGTATGTTCGGGCGGAAAGACCTGAATTAATCTCAATGATTTGGGAAATTACCAAAGACACTTGGGCATTTGTAAGGGGACAAGATGCTAAACGAAGATTACAAAGAGATGTTACAACTATTATTAGAAGAACAAGTTGATTTCATGATAATCGGTGCATATGCTTTAGGGGCGCACGGATATCCGAGAGCCACTGGGGATATTGATATTTGGGTAAAACCAAATGATATTAATTCAAGAAAATTATACAAGGTATTGGCAAGGTTCGGTGCTCCTCTTGATCAAATTAAAATCGATGATTTTTCAATGGAAGGTATCATTTTTCAGATCGGCGTTATTCCTCGTAGAATTGATATCATCACTAAGATTGATGGAGTTAAATATGAAGAAGCCGATGAGGATAAAATTATAGTTGAAATAGAAGGTTTAGAGATGCCTGTTATATCTTTAGCCATGCTCATCAAGAATAAAATGTCAACCGGCAGAGAAAAGGATGAACTTGACATAAAGACATTAAGAAAAAAGAATAATTCATAACGAATCGCATAAACTCGTACAGACAAAAGCTACGTCCCTGCGCTTTGCAGCTTTTGGCATCCAGCTATGCGCAGCGTTATTTTCCTTCTCCATACACAAAAAAGATTTCAAACCAGAATGCCATATCATAACCTTTTGATAGGATTGATAAGTTATTTTCGTCCACAGGGACGCAAAGCGCCTTTTCTATCTTTTTACGAGACCATAAACCGCGGTGCATGAGTACGAAACCAAAAAAGGGGGAATTGACATGAAATGGATGCAGTTTTTTACATCGGTCGGATCTTTGGATTTTAAAGAGGCTGAAACATATATTTCTCAACATCCGGGAGATAAGATAACGATACTGGATGTAAGACAGCCCTCGGAATACCGGGTGAGCCATATTCCAGGCGCCACCCTGATTCCTTTGCCCCAGCTTTCGGACAGGCTGGATGAGCTTGATCCTGAAAAACCCACCCTGGTCTATTGAGCCGTTGGCGGACGCAGCCGTGTGGCTGCGCAAATGCTTTCAGGAAAGGGATTTAAAAAAGTGTTTAATGTCTCTGGCGGGATAAAGGCCTGGCACGCGAAAACAGCGATTGGCCCGCACGATCTTGGAATGGATCTTTTCAGTGGAAAAGAGGAACCTTTGGATGTGTTAAAGGTGGCATATTCTCTTGAACAGGGGTTGCGCGAATTTTATGTTACCATGGAAAAAGAAGCAAAACATGAAAAAGTCAAAGATCTTTTTGCCAAATTAGCTGATATTGAAGTAAAACATCAGATGTCTATTTACCTAGCATATAATGATATCAGTACTGAAAATTTGAGCAAGGATGAGTTTGAACAAATGGTCGAAACCAAGGCCATGGAAGGCGGGCTGTCCGCCAGGGAATATCTTGATCTTTTCAACCCGGACCTGAATTCTGAAATAGAAGTAATTTCACTTGCCATGTCAATAGAAGCCCAGGCCCTGGATCTTTATCATAGAGTCTCCTCAAAAATAGAGAATTCACATTCAAAGAATATAATCAATAAGATTGCCGATGAAGAAAAGGCGCACCTGGCAAGTCTGGGTAAACTTATGGACAGTCTTTAAAAAAAGAGGGTAAAATGAAAAAACATCTTGTACTTATTGGGGGCGGTCATGCTCATTTGATGACCCTTGAATATATCGGTGAGTTTGTTAAAAAGGGGTTTGAAGTGACCGTAATCGGCCCTTCTTTTTATCACTATTATTCCGGCATGGGTCCCGGGATGCTGGGCGGGACATACAGTCCTGATGATATCCGGTTTGCCACAAGGGATGTGGTTGAAAAACAAGGCGGCATTTTTGTAAAGGATAAAGTTGAAAAGATCGATCCTGATAAAAAAGAGATTTACACTCAAACAGGGCAAACGTTTTCCTATGATGTACTCTCCTTTAATGCGGGCAGCTATGTTCCCATGCAGAAAGCTCCTGAAAATAGTAATAATATTTACCCGGTTAAACCCATTGAAAAGCTCATGGAGGCTGCTGACAAACTAAAAGTTTTGTTTTCACAAAAAAAGATCATGGTCAGTATCGTAGGGGGTGGCCCTTCATCTGCAGAAATTGCAGGAAATGTGCGGCAGCTGGCAAAAAAAGTGAACAAACATATGCCTGACATCCGGATTTTTGCCGGCAAAAAATTTATGGCAAAATTTCCCGAAAGCGTCAGATCAAGGGTTTTTTCTTCCCTTTACAACAGGGGTATTCAAATCCTTGAAACCGGCTATGTAAAAGAGATCAAAACGGATGAAATCTGCCTTGAATCGGGTGAAACCTTTTCCACGGATTTTATTTTCATGGCCATGGGAGTCATACCATCCACCATCTTTGAGGAATCAGGCCTGCCTGTCGGTCCTGACAAAGGACTTTTAGTAAATAAATACCTGCAGTCTGTAAAACATCCTGAAATATTCGGCGGCGGGGATTGTATTTATTTTGAGGATCAGCCATTAGATAAGGTCGGGGTGTATGCGGTTCGCGAGAATCCTGTCCTTTTGCACAACCTGATGGCAACCCTTAAAGGCGATGATCTTGAAACCTTTGCCCCCGGGCCTGAATATCTTTTAATTTTCAATATTGGTGACGGTCTTGGCGTATTTAAGAAAAAACGGCTGGTGTTTTCCGGGAAAATTGCGTTTATGATTAAAGACTACATTGACCGCAAATTTATGAATAAGTTTCAAGCCATTGAAAAAGTATTATAGTTGATGGCGTCTACTTAGCACCCCAAGGGCATTTCCTGCGGGCACCATTGGCGCTACTTTTTACGATTCAAGGCTGAAACTTCTTTCTTTTACCGGCTCTCCTGCTGTGGGATGGAGACTTAAGGCCAGGGCCGGAAAGAAAAAGGTTGTTCTGGAAATAGGGGAGTAATAATCGGTGACGTACCGTCCTGGAGAGCGGATCAGATGCCCTGCGGAGGGATAAAAGACAGCGGCCTGGGACGTGAAGGGATACGTTTTGCCATGGAGGATATGACCGAAATCAGACTGATGGTAATTCGCAATATTCCTCAATAACATTCCGGCATGAAAAGCCCTTTATCTGGTAATAGTGGAATCGACTAAATTATTTTTTGCTGTCTACAACGACTCGGAGAATGACACACATGGATAATATCTCATACAAAGCATTGATTGTTGAAGAACCTGAGAAAAATAAATTTATTCGTCAGATAAAAAATGCAAATATTAATAATCTGCCGGACGGAGATGTTCTCATTCGGGTTAACTATTCTTCCTTAAATTATAAAGATGCTCTATCGGCCACAGGAAACCGGGGTGTCACAAAGCAATACCCGCATACACCAGGGGTTGATGCCGCCGGAGTTGTTGAAGAAAGCCGCATTGATACGGTTAAAAAAGGAGAACGGGTCATTGTTACAAGTTACGATCTTGGCATGAACACGGCAGGTGGCTTTGGGCAATATATTCGTGTGCCGGGGGACTGGGTGATCAAACTGCCGAAAGGACTCTCCCTCAAAGAGAGCATGATATTCGGAACAGCCGGATTTACTGCCGGCATGTCCATTTTTAAACTGACCCGAACTATCAGGCCCGAGCATGGGGATATTCTTGTCACCGGTGCCACAGGTGGCGTGGGAAGCCTTGCTGTGGGAATGTTGTCCCACCTTGGATACTCCATAACGGCTGTCTCCGGAAAAACAGATACTACCTTGTTGAATAAGCTTGGCGTTAAAAACATAATTGCCAGGAACGATTTTCTTGAAAACACGGAACCGCCCATTTTAAAAACGCAATGGGCAGGCGCAATTGATACGGTGGGAGGAGAAATCCTGGCAACAGCCATAAAATCAACAAAACTGGATGGGGTCGTGACCTGCTGCGGCAATGTGGCATCCCCGGATCTGCCCATCAGCGTGTTTCCGTTCATATTAAGGGGTGTCTCCCTTCTCGGGATAGATTCACAGCATTGTCCTATGAAATTCAGATCAAAGATATGGGAAAAACTGGCCACCGACTGGAAATTTGACATGCTTGAAAACATCTATGATGAAATTTCTCTGGAGCAGCTAAATAATAAAATTGAGCTCATGTTAAAAGGAGAGCTAAAAGGCAGAACTCTCGTAAATTTATAACAGCTAAACTAACCCCTTATCCTACACCATTCTTTCTATCTCTTTTAGCTTCTTCTCAAGCCGCTTTTTGGAAACAGGAATGGCTGTTTTAAGTTCCTGGGCAAAAAGAGATACTTTATATTCTTCGATCAACCAGAAATATTCTTCAACAGCTTCTTTTTTCTCTGCCGATACCATAGGTGAAAGTCCTTTTAACATTTTATCAAGGCTTTTGGTGAAAACATTTATTTCTTTTACTTTAGCCCTGTCCTTTTCAAAATTCACAAGCGCCCTTTGTGCGCGGATTTCTATCGCCTTTATGTATCTTACCAGGTGAACGAACCTCCTGCTTTCGTATAGATCCAAAAAATTCTCCGGCACAAGTCTTGTCAGCTCTTCCTTTAAGATGTTTAAAAAGGAAAGTACATTAACATTGCTGGATTTTTCCAGATCGTAAATACCGGATCTTGTTTTAGAATAAACCTCAATAACCGGTAAAACGTGCTCTAATAATGTTCTGCCTTCTGAAATTATAACGGGTTTTGCTGCTTCGGCATGGGAATAAAAAGCTTTTTCAGTCCTTATGTTTTTTTGAAACAAATCTTTAATGACATATTCGTACAACCTTTTTTCAAAACGCCTTGCACCACCAAAATAATCGGCATAATGAATCGCATCTTTGGAAAGAACCAGACTTTTTTTTAAGAATTTTAAATCTTTTGCAAAGTAAATGGCGTAAAGGCCGGCAACCCCTTTCTTATGTAATTCGGTCGCCTTATCATGGTCGGTGGAAAGACGCAGATTTACACTTTTCGCCGTTTTGGAATCGGTTTCAAGACCAGGGTACGCAGTCCAGGTTCCCTTGTTTTTTACCTTTACATCAATTTTCCCAGGAAGGTTCCCGAAATCCCACCTGGTTATGCCTGTCTTTTCCCATTCTTTTCTAGCGGATCCAAATTCATCCGGGATTACGCTTCCGGCAAAATTTTGGGCGAGAATCTTTTTTTCTCTACTGGAAACAAGTTCTTCGCCTTTATGATCTGTAATCGATATGCGCATTTTGAGGTGATCGGGAAGTACATCTTCAGCCCATGCTGAAGCCGGAATATCAACTTCAAAGCGTTCATATATAAATTGTCCGAGAGTGGTTATCAGACAATCATTGCTCTTTTGCATGTGCCTTATAATTTCATCAACCGTATCAGCCACAGGTACAAGCTGTTTTCTGTATGCTTTTGGAAGCCCCTTTATCAATGCAGCTATCTTTTCTTGATAAAGACCGGGTACAAGCCAATCCACAGTTCCAGGAGAAACCATGGGTGCAATGGATGAGGGTATTTTAACTGTTACGCCATCATCAGGTTTTCCAGGATTAAACTTATAAAGACATTCAAATGAGTTGCTTTCGATATCAATGCAATCCGGAAAAACAGAAAGCTCATTTTTATCAGGTGAATAAATGAGAAGATCTTCCCTGCTTATTTGCAGGAATTTGTCGCTGCCTTTTTTCTTTAATCGTTTCCGAAGGGTCCGGATATCATATATTCCACTTAGCCTTTCTGTGTAAAACTCGAATATCTCCTCATCGCTAACCAGCAGGTCTTTTCGCCTGAGTCTGTTTTCCATATCCTTGATTTCATCAATGAGTCTTTTGTTATGCTGCATGAAATCAAGGGGCCGTCTCATGTCACCTTCAACGAGTGCACTGCGAATAAAAATATCAGAGGCTTCATCCCGATTAATCTTTCCATAAGAAACCGGTCTGCCCGGTTCAATGATCAGGCCGAAAAGGCTTATCTGCTCGGATGCAACCACTTCACCCCTGTTTCTTTCCCAATGAGGACTGAAATATGTATATTTACACAGGTCTATGCCCAGAGCTTCCAG
Organism: Chaetoderma sp. LZ-2023a; assembly: GCA_034401795.1. Classification (NCBI taxonomy): domain Eukaryota; kingdom Metazoa; phylum Mollusca; class Caudofoveata; order Chaetodermatida; family Chaetodermatidae; genus Chaetoderma; species Chaetoderma sp. LZ-2023a. The sequence goes on from JAVVLW010004949.1 coordinate 60,378, forward strand.
CCAGCTGCTTTCTATATTTGCCACAGTCCTTGCAAACAGCCTGGATGTTTCAACCATTTCTGCAGCCACAATCCATATTTTGGCCTTGTTAAACAGTCCGGAACCGGGAAAAATCATCACCTCTTTTCCTTTTGCGGCCTTAAAGAAGTTTTTTTCCTTTTTTACAGCGATATTTGAAAGAAAACCGCTTAAAATTGATTTGTGAACAGCACTGTATAAAGGAGTAAATGCTTCCGACCTGCCTTTCCGATTTTTATTTGTCGCAATTTTTAAAACCCTTTTTTCATTTTTTCCCTTTAACCCGTTTTCTTCCAGGATGGTTGAGATCTGTAAATGGATGTCGCGCCATTCTCTCATCCGTTTAAAAGACAGGTAATGACCTCTGCAATATTTTTTCATCTGGTTTGTACTTTTTACCCGCCGCCAGGTATCGTGATAAGTATTCCAGATATTCAAAAGGGTGATAAAATCGGATGCAGGGTCTGCAAATTTTGAATGTACTTCGTCAGCTTCCATAGCCTTTTCCGCCGGCCGTTCGCGGGGGTCATGGATACTCAAAACGGAAGCAATAACGGTAACTTCTTTCAAACACCCTTCTTCTTGAGCTTCGATGAGCATTCGAGACAACCTGGGGTCAATGGGAATCTTTGACATTAACCTTCCCTTTTTTGTAAGAAAAAAACGGCTTTCCTCTTTTGGCCTCGATCTCCCAGACTCCTCGATGATTGCTCCGAGCTCCAGGAGAAGATCAAAGCCATCTTTAACACTCTTTTTGGCCGGCCTGTCGATAAAGGGAAAATCGGATATGTCTCCAAGATTCAGGGCAATCATCCTTAAAATGACCTGTGCAAGGTTTGATCTTAATATCTCAGGCATGGTAAAGAGGTGGCGGGAAAGAAAATCCTCTTCTGAATAAAGGCGTATGCAAACGCCGTCTTCCACCCGGCCGCATCTGCCCTTTCTCTGGTCAGCACTGCTCCTTGATATGGGCACAACAGGAAGGGATGTAGTCCTTGATCTCGGAGTGTAATGGGAGATTCTCGCAAGTCCCGTATCGACTACGTACCTGATACCGGGTATCGTGATAGAAGTTTCGGCAACATTGGTTGCAACAATGATTTTTCTGCCAGGCGGTCGGGAAAAAATCCTTGACTGCTCAGATGCCGGAAGTCTTGCAAACAGAGGATGGATAAAGACGTTTTTATAATTTCTTCCTTCAAGCAGTTCGCATGTTTCACGAATATCCTGCTCTGTGGGCATAAAGACGAGGATGTCACCATACTGACCTTCCCTGTTTATTTTATTCACAGCATCTGCCGCCATTTCAACATGGCTTAAGTCGTTTTTTGCATCCTGCCCTTGTTTTTCAGAATCCGGGCAAGCCGGTAAATATCGAATATCAACAGGATACATACGGCCCGACACTTCAATGACCGGTGCATCATCAAAAGCTTTTGAAAATTTTTCCGTGTCAATGGTAGCCGATGTAATGACAAGCTTAAGATCTTTTCTTTTTTGTATAAGCTTTTTTAAAATTCCCAGAACAAAATCGATATTCAGACTTCGTTCATGCGCCTCATCTACAAGGATAGTATCATATTCGTTAAGATACGGGTTGCTGAGGGTTTCGGCGAGAAGAATGCCGTCGGTCATAATCTTGATATATGAATCATGGCGGGTTTTATCTTTAAACCGTATTTTGTAACCCACTGATCTGCCGATCTTTTCTCCCAGTTCTTCAGCAATACGATGGGCAACCGTTGTTGCAGCGATTCTTCTCGGTTGAGTGCAGCCGATTTTGCCGGCTATCCCTCTCCCGGCAGCAAGGCAAAATTTGGGTATCTGGGTGGTTTTTCCGGAGCCTGTCTCACCTGATATGATAACAACCTGGTTTTTTGAAATGGCATCTATAATGTCGCCTTTTCTATCCGTAATCGGTAAAGACGGGTTATAAGAAAACCTGGGCAGGTTTTGTTTCCGCCATTTTCTTTTCTTGATGGATGATTGAAGCTGTTTTTTCAAGGCGAAAAAGCATTTTTTTAGCCTTTTCATCTGATAAATATCTGGCCCCGGATCTTTTTATATGATTAACTTCAGATCGGATGGATTGGTTGTCACGTAAGAGAGCGCAGGGAAGAAGGGATTCAATTTTCTTTATAGTTTTTTTAGTTACTGTTAGCATCATGACCTGAAAACATCAGTTTGTTCCTGTCTTCAATTTAGTAAATGTGGAAGATAATGTTTGAAAATAAAATGATAATAGAATATTATCTATATGTCTAATTGCTGAAAATCAAGGGGTGGGAAAAAGAAAAACCGCAGTCGCAGGAAAAAATTGAGATAAAGGAGCAGCCATTATGGGCCAATATTGCTGGCTACCATCAATTAAAATAAGAGGGTATCGACCTTTTGGTGACATATTATTTTGTTTTAAACAATTACAGGTTATTGTCGGAGCCAACGGGTCAGGGAAATCGAGTCTTTTTGAGTTTCTGAAATTTATGCGTGATGCCTGTTATCAGGAGATCCCTCCTGAAATAGTAGAAGGCACGGTAGGGCAACAGATATTTCACAAGCCTGGCCCGGATAGGCTATGGTGGAGTGCTGAAATCGATCTTAGACAAATCGTTCCTCTCAACTATGAGGGAGAACTTATGGGACCTGTTGGGTCTATAAAAATCAATTATGAACGTGTTATAATGAACCCACCTGAACCTGGAATATTCGGGTATACTTTCCTCGATTTCAAAAATGGGAAGGGGCGGGTCAGCGATCCGGATGATAAAAAATTTAAACGAAAACAATGGAATTTAAAAAAACCGAATCAACTTGGGCTAGGTGCCATTGCTGACTCGACATTATTCACTCTTTTTAATCTAAGAGAATATATCCGTGGATGGCGGTTTTATAATGCTTTTCATATCAACAATGAAAAAATCAGAAAATCTGTTCCAACCAGCCAGGAACCGGTTTTGCATGAAGATGCCGGCAACTTGAGTGCCGTATTATTTAATCTGATGACCGAACATGCAGAATCATTTGAAGAACTAAAAGCAGTTATTAAATCGGCTATCCCTGGATTTAAAGATCTTAATGTTAAGGCCCGGGGTGGTCCCGGTGAAGTCATCGCCTTCTGGCAGGAAAAAAATATTGATACGGATTTAAGCCTGGCAGATTTATCCGATGGCACCCTTCGCTTTATTGCCTGGGCGACTCTATGCGTAATGCCGTCACCGCCAACATTGATTTGTATCGACGAACCGGACCAGGGTGTACACCCAAGGACATTGCCGATTTTAGCAGGTCTGTTTGAAAAAGCTTCTCAAAAAACTCAGGTGATTTTGGCTACTCATGCATCCTATTTCCTAACTCAATTTGATCTAAAAAACATTGCTGTTATGAAAAAAGTATTGGGTGAAAGTCTGTTTGTTAAGGCTAAAGATTCACAGACTCTTTTAGATAATCTTGAAGATTTTGGGAGGGATGAATTAGAAAAAATGCACAGAACCGATGAACTGGAGGCTCTGGCATGAATGAAGTTTTTGTTTATGTTGAAGGCCCCAGTGATCAGCTTGGAATGAGGGAGCTCCTGGCGAATATCATAGAAGTCGCTGCCGGCAAAGGCAACAGAGTTGATTTTTACCCTTTGGGCGGAAAAAAGCCACTGTTAAATAAAGGTCCAACAAAAGCGATAAATATCCTTAGAAACCGACCCAACAGTTGGGTTTTTCTAGTTCCGGATCTTTACCCCCGTAATATGCCATTTACCCATTCGGACTACAAAGAATTGAAGGATGAATTGGTTAAAAAATTTAAGTCCGAAATAAAAAGGAAAAATTGCGATGATCGTTTGAAAGATCGCTTCTTTGTTCATTGTTTTAAGTATGATCTCGAGTCGTTACTTCTTGCTTCCAAGAATGTCTTGCTGCAAAGGCTGGGGAGAAATGCTTTGTCACGCTTCTGGACAATAACACACGTGTCATGCG
>JAVVLW010004953.1:0-20541 GCA_034401795.1 Chaetoderma sp. LZ-2023a
GATTTAATGGTATCTGTTCGAAATACAATGTGAAAATCAGTCTCCATAGGGCCCGGATGGCTCAGTCGGTAGAGCATCAGACTTTTAATCTGAGGGTCCAGGGTTTGAGTCCCTGTTCGGGCGGAGCTGTTTAGAATGGAAAACCGAGTTGGAAGGAAGAAAGCATGAAATGCATAGACCACTCCTGATCGTAAACCATACTATTCCATCCATAGTCATAGATGGTAAAACATACTGCAATTTCTATTGCTCTCGTGCAGAATCACTCAATAAAAGATTTAATGGCAGGAGGAAATACTATGTGAAAATCTGTCATCTTTCTAAGGCCCATCCATGTAGCTCAGTAGGTTGAGCTAAATTTTCATCTGAGGTTCCAGTGTTCGAGTCCCTGTTCGGGCTGAGTACTTCCGAATGTAATACCAAGTTGGAAGAAAGAAAGCATGAAAGGCATAAATCTCTCCTGATGGTAAAACATACTGATCCATCCATAGATGGTAAAACGTGGTGAAATATCTAGTGCAAATCGCTCAATGAAATCTTTTACGGCATCTGTTCGAAATACTATGTGAAAATCAGACACCATAGGTCCCGGAGAGCTCAGTCGGTAGAGCATCAGACTTTTAATCTGAGGGTCCAGGGTTCGAGTCCCTGTTCGGGCTAAATACTTATGAATGTAATACCAAGTTGAAAGAAAGCATGAAATGTATAAACGTCACCTAATGGTAAAACGTACTGATCCATCCATAGATAGAGATGTTAAAATGTACGGAAATATGTATTGGTATCATGCGGAATTGCTCAATGAAAGATTTAATGGCATCTGTTCGAAATACAATGTGAAAATCAGTCTCATAGGGCCCGGATAGCTCAGTCGGTAGACTCTAGAGCATCAGACTTTTAATCTGAGGGTCCAGGGTTCGAGTCCCTGTTCGGGCGGAGCTGTTTAGAATTTAAAACCGAGTTGGAAGGAAGAAAGCATGAAATGCATAAACCACTCCTGATCGTAAACCATACTATTCCATCCATAGTCATAGATGGTAAAACATACTGCAATTTCTATTGCTCTCGTGCAGAATCACTCAATAAAAGATTTAATGGCAGGAGGAAATACTATGTGAAAATCTGTCGTCTTTCTAAGGCCCATCCATGTAGCTCAGTAGGTTGAGCTAAATTTTCATCTGAGGGTCCAGTGTTCGAGTCCCTGTTCGGGCTGAGTACTTCCGAATGTAATACCAAGTTGAAAGAAAGAAAGCATGAAAGGCATAAATCTCTCCTGGTGGTAAAACATACTGATCCATCCATAGATGGTAAAACGTGGTGAAATATTTAGTGCAAAATCGCTCAATGAAAGCTTTTACGGCATCTGTTCGAAATACTATGTGAAAATCAGTCACCATAGGGCCCGGATAGCTCAGTCGGTAGAGCATCAGACTTTTAATCTGAGGGTCCAGCTGTTCGGGTTGAATACTTCTGAATGTAATACCAAGTTGAAAGAAAGCATGAAATGCATAAACATCTCCTGATGGTGAAACGTACTGATCCATCCTCAGACATAGATGGTAAAATGTACTGAAATATTTATTGGTATCATGCGGAATTGCTCAATGAAAGATTTAATGGTATCTGTTCGAAATACAATGTGAAAATCAGTCTCCATAGGGCCCGGATAGCTCAGTCGGTAGAGCATCAGACTTTTAATCTGAGGGTCCAGCTGTTCGGATTGAATACTTCTGAATGTAATACCAAGTTGAAAGAAAGCATGAAATGTATAAAGGTCACCTGATGGTAAAACGTACTGATCCATCCATAGACATAGATGGTAAAATGTACTGAAATATTTATTGGTATCATGCGGAATTGCTCAATGAAAGATTTAATGGCATCTGTTAGAAATACAATGTGAAAATCAGTCTCCATAGGGCCTGGATAGCTCAGTCAGTAGAGCATCAGACTTTTAATCTAAGGGTCCAGGGTTCGAGTTCCTGTTCGGGCGGAGCTGTTTAGAATGGAAAACTGAGTTGGAAGGAAGAAAGCATGAAATGCATAGACCACTCCTGATCGTAAACCATACTATTCCATCCATAGTCATAGATGGTAAAACATACTGCAATTTCTATTGCTCTCGTGCAGAATCACTCAATAAAAGATTTAATGGCAGGAGGAAATACTATGTGAAAATCTGTCGTCTTTCTAAGGCCCATCCATGTAGCTCAATAGGTTGAGCTAAATTTTCATCTGAGGGTCCAGTGTTCGAGTCCCTGTTCGGGCTGAGTACTTCTGAATGTAATACCAAGTTGGAAGAAAGAAAGCATGAAAGGCATAAATCTCTCCTGATGGTAAAACATACTGATCCATCCATAGATGGTAAAACGTGGTGAAATATTTAGTGCAAAATATCTCAATGAAAGCTTTTATGGCATCTGGTCGAAATACTATTTGAAAATCAGTCACCATAGGGCCCGGATAGCTCAGTCGGTAGAGCATCAGACTTTTAATCTGAGGGTCCAGGTTTCGAGTCCCTGTTCGGGCTGAATACTTATGAATGTAATACCAAGTTGAAAGAAAGCATGAAATGTATAAACGTCACCTGATGGTAAAACGTACTGATCCATCCATAGACATAGATGGTAAAATGTACTGAAATATGTATTGGTATCATGCGGAATTGCTCAATGAAAGATTTAATGGCATCTGTTCGAAATACAATGTGAAAATCAGTCTCATAGGGCCCGGATAGCTCAGTCGGTAGACTCTAGAGCATCAGACTTTTAATCTGAGGGTCCATGGTTCGAGTCCCTGTTCGGGCGGAGCTGTTTAGAATGTAAAACCGAGTTGGAAGGAAGAAAGCATGAAATGCATAGACCACTCCTGACCGTAAACCATACTATTCCATCCATAGTCATAGATGGTAAAACATACTGCAATTTCTATTGCTCTCGTGCAGAATCACTCAATAAAAGATTTAATGGCAGGAGGAAATACTATGTGAAAATCTGTCGTCTTTCTAAGGCCCATCCATGTAGCTCAATAGGTTGAGCTAAATTTTCATCTGAGGTTCCAGTGTTCGAGTCCCTGTTCGGGCTGAGTACTTCCGAATGTAATACCAAGTTGGAAGAAAGAAAGCATGAAAGGCATAAATCTCTCCTGATGGTAAAACATACTGCTCCATCCATAGATGGTAAAACGTGGTGAAATATTTAGTGCAAAATTGCTCAATGAAAGCGTTTACGGCATCTGTTCGAAATACTATGTGGAAATCAGTCACCACAGGGCCCAGATAGCTCAGTCGGTAGAGCATCAGACTTTTAATCTGAGGGTCCAGCTGTTCGGATTGAATATTTCTGAATGTAATACCAAGTTGAAAGAAAGCATGAAATGCATAAACATCTCCTGATGGTGAAACGTACGGATCCATCCTTAGACATAGATGGTAAAATGTACTGAAATATTTATTGGTATCATGCGGAATTGCTCAATGAAAGATTTAATGGTATCTGTTCGAAATACAATGTGAAAATCAGTCTCCATAGGGCCCGGATAGCTCAGTCGGTAGAGCATCAGACTTTTAATCTGAGGGTCCAGGGTTTGAGTCCCTGTTCGGGCGGAGCTGTTTAGAATGGAAAACCGAGTTGGAAGGAAGAAAGCATGAAATGCATAGACCACTCCTGATCGTAACCCATACTATTCCATCCATAGTCATAGATGGTAAAACATACTGCAATTTCTATTGCTCTCGTGCAGAATCACTCAATAAAAGATTTAATGGCAGGAGGAAATACTATGTGAAAATCTGTCGTCTTTCTAAGGCCCATCCATGTAGCTCAGTAGGTTGAGCTAAATTTTCATCTGAGGGTCCAGTGTTCGAGTCCCTGTTCGGGCTGAGTACTTCCGAATGTAATACCAAGTTGGAAGAAAGAAAGCATGAAAGGCATAAATCTCTCCTGATGGTAAAACATACTGATCCATCCATAGATGGTAAAACGTGGTGAAATATTTAGTGCAAAATCGCTCAATGAAAGCTTTTACGGCATCTGTTCGAAATACTATGTGAAAATCAGTCACCATAGGGCCCGGATAGCTCAGTCGGTAGAGCATCAGACTTTTAATCTGAGGGTCCAGGTTTCGAGTCCCTGTTCGGGCTGAATACTTCTGAATGTAATACCAAGTTGAACGAAAGCATGAAATGCATAAACATCTCCTGATGGTGAAACGTACTGATCCATCCATAGACATAGATGGTAAAATGTACTGAAATATTTATTGGTATCATGCAGAATTGCTCAATGAAAGATTTAATGGCATCTGTTCGAAATACAATGTGAAAATCAGTCTCCATAGGGCCCGGATACCTCAGTCGGTAGAGCATCAGACTTTTAATCTGATGGTCCAGGGTTCGAGTCCCTGTTCGGGAGGAGCTGTTTAGAATGTAAAACCGAGTTGGAAGGAAGAAAGCATGAAATGCATAAACCACTCCTGATCGTAAACCATACTATTCCATCCATAGTCATAGATAGTAAAACATACTGCAATTTCTATTGCTCTCGTGCAGAATCACTCAATAAAAGATTTAATGGCAGGAGGAAATACTATGTGAAAATCTGTCGTCTTTCTAAGGCCCATCCATGTAGCTCAGTAGGTTAAGCTAAATTTTCATCTGAGGGTCCAGTGTTCGAGTCCCTGTTCGGGCTGAGTACTTCCGAATGTAATACCAAGTTGAAAGAAAGAAAGCATGAAAGGCATAAATCTCTCCTGGTGGTAAAACATACTGATCCATCCATAGATGGTAAAACGTGGTGAAATATTTAGTGCAAAATCGCTCAATGAAAGCTTTTACGGCATCTGTTCGAAATACTATGTGAAAATCAGTCACCATAGGGCCCGGATAGCTCAGTCGGTAGAGCATCAGACTTTTAATCTGAGGGTCCAGCTGTTCGGGTTGAATACTTCTGAATGTAATACCAAGTTGAAAGAAAGCATGAAATGCATAAAGATCTCCTGATGGTGAAACGTAGTGATCCATCCATAGACATAGATGGTAAAATGTACTGAAATATTTATTGGTATCATGCGGAATTGCTCAATGAAAGATTTAATGGCATCTGTTCGAAATACAATGTGAAAATCAGTCTCCATAGGGCCCGGATAGCTCAGTCGGTAGAGCAGCAGACTTTTAATTGGAGGGTCCCTGTTCGGGCTGAATACTTCTGAATGTAATACCAAGTTGAAAGAAAGCATGAAATGCATAAAGATCTCCTGATGGTGAAACGTAATGATCCATCCATAGACATAGATGGTAAAATGTACTTAAATATTTATTGGTATCATGCGGAATTGCTCAATGAAAGATTTAATGGCATCTGTTCGAAATACAATGTGAAAATCAGTCACCATAGGGCCTGAATAGCTCAGTCGGTAGAGCATCAGACTTTTAATCTGAGGGTCCTGGGTTCGAGTCCCTGTTCGGGCGGAGCTGTTTAGAATGTAAAACCGAGTTGGAAGGAAGAAAGCATGAAATGCATAGACCACTCCTGATCGTAAACCATACTATTCCATCCATAGTCATAGATTGTAAAACATACTGCAATTTCTATTGCTCTCGTGCAGAATCACTCAATAAAAGATTTAATGGCAGGAGGATGTGAAAATCTGTCGTCTTTCTAAGGCCCATCCATGTAGCTCAGTAGGTTGAGCTAACTTTTCATCTGAGTGTCCAGTGTTCGAGTCCCTGTTCTTCCGAATGTAATACCAAGTTGGAAGAAAGAAAGCATGAAATGCATAAATCTCTCCTGATGGTAAAACGTACTGATCCATCCATCGATGGTAAAACGTGGTGAAATATTTAGTGCAAATCGCTCAATGAAAGCTTTTATGGCATCTGTTCGAAATACTATGTGAAAATCAGTCTCCATAGGGCCCGGATAGCTCAGTCGGTAGAGCATCAGGTGTATAGACATTTCGGCAGCCAACCATTTTCGTCAGCTTGGAGTACATTTTCGGTAGCCCGTTTTCGGCAGCCCGTTTTCGGCAGCCTATATTAGTGTGTGTTTTACCTATATGTTACCCTATACCTATGTCGCTTTAACGCTTTGTCGATATAACAGAAATATATACTAATACTATACGTGTGTATTATATAGTAATAGTATATATTTCTGTTATATCGACTCTGATAGACTGAAATCCATAGCTGATTATATTGTTTTGAAATAATTACTTCTCAAATTTTATTATGTTTGTTTTTTCAGCCATGCCGACTCTAAGAGCAAAACGAACTAAGAGCCAGTTGCTGCAATGAAAGTCATGCGCCATGACGAAGACGTGTGAAATATAATTTCATGTTATTTTGAAATAAAGACATAGGCCTATATCGATCCTTCTTTAATAAATTGATTGGCCTCTAATCAATACAAATTTTAGTTCAATTGTGTGTTATTAACTGGCTATGGCAAAAAAAATTAAAAATTCTAGAATACCATATTTGAAAAGCAACGTCAATTTGGAAAATCAATGTATCATGTAATTTGTGTATCACATGAAAATGATAATTTTGAAAATAATTTTTCGGGTTGAGACGTGGAGTAAATTTCCTCCAATTGTCGTTAAGATCTACCAAATAGCTAATGTTTGAAGCAAATTTGGAAATGCTCATTAGAAAATATAAATAATTTCGAAAGTCCGCAAGAAACTCTTATCATGTTACGTCTGTAGTGGTCGAAAGATTAATACAGACTAACAAATGATCTGAATCACAAGTACGACCAACAATTGCACGTGCATTTTGATTTGTTGATGTTGTTTCTTAAAGCTGGTTGGTTAGAGCTCTTTCTATTGTACATGTGTATTTGTAATCCACGTCTGTGTGCATTCCGACCATTGTAATGGTTTCCTGCAATTAAAGCCCATGCTAGCTAGACTCGGCGGGTGATAACAATGTCCTCAGTTTATAATCCCTGCTGTTATCTTAGCACCAAAAATGTTAAGATGCGATCTCTTGCGTGAATGAACAACACATTCCGCTTGCACAGCAACTACTTTCAGTATGACGTACATACCTTGTAAGCAAATAACCTTTAACAGACAAATTCATTTCAAAATATTCAACATTTTAATTTATTGTAACAAAATTTAATTTCACGCACCTTGTACGGTGCGTGGTCACACCGTACGCGACAATATATATAAATCTAAAGGAATTGTGGATATTTAAAATAATAATTTGACTGGAACCTGTTGCTGGTATTGGCAGCAACAGCGTCCGGTCAAAATATTTACACAAATATTCAACCTATCCCAACAAATCGACTTAGTCAATAAGTGAACAGCTATCTAAAGAAAAGAAAATCAATTATTGACAAATGTAAATCCTGCTAGATTTTTAGGAAATAATTTGACTGGAACAGGTATTCAACACTGGTGGATCACATTGCCAAGTGGTATTGATTAGCAACGCGGGTTTACACACACGCACGCTACTTATTAACAAGGAATTTATTTTCAAAATATTCAAATTCAGATTTCACCATATTACATGGCGACGAACGTGTACGCACGTAGACATTCGCATATTCATTAAATGACCACCTATCTAAATAAAGTTTCTGGACATATACTTTGAAAATAATTTGACTGGAACCTATTGCGGACATCTGCAGCAACAGCTGCTGTTAAAAATAACTACACATATATTCACCAGATCCCGACAAAGGTGCCCTTTCATGCAGGTTTTAAATATGTGATTAGGCCTCATAATTTATTTCTTACAAAAGACCTTGATCTTTGTTCTTTTTAAATCACGGCATTTCTTATAAATATCAAAAACTGATTTGTGTTTGATGCATATGCTATCAGAAACAACAGCAAGCCAACATGAGTAAAGTTTGGACGCTCATCGTCTCTATATATATTGTTTTGAAATAGTTACTTCTCAAAATCTTTCTTGCTCATGCAAAACAAATCACGTAAAAATATTTTTGTCAATCTTCATCGAACAATCTTCATCGGACAATCTTCATCAACAACATCATCATCATCATCATCATGGCATTCAGTGTGGAGGAGAGGTGAGCAGGAGGCAGCAAGCTCTGCAATGCGACAGGTGTGAGAGGTGGCAAGCAGCATCGTGTCTGTGGTACCGGCATCACCCAAACTGAGTACCGTGCTGCTTGTCAGCGCGGTTTCTTGGAATGGGTGTGTGCTGGTTGCCATAATCAGCCAGTTGATGCAGGTAATATTTGATCTACTACTACTACTACTACTACTACTACTACTACTACTACTACTACTACTACTACTACTACTACTACTACTACTACTACAAAATAATAAAACGTATGTGTCAATGTCTGTCGAGTATTTTGAAACTAAATTGACTGGAAGCTGTTGCTGCCTAAGGCAGCGCCATCCTCTAGTTAAATTGGTTCCAAAATGGTCACAAACTTACTTATAATATAAGCGTAAAAGTTAGATAATGGAAGTGTCAATGTCTGTTGAGTATTTTGAAACTAATTTGACTGGAAGCTGTTGCTGCCTAAGGTAGCGCCAGCTTCCAGTCAAATTGGTTTCAAAATATTCACAAACTTACTTAAAATCTAAGCGTTAAAGTGAGTGAAATATATTTTTTGAGCTGTACTGTACTGTATAATTTGAAGCGGTAGCATGTGCAAAAATATACAAAAACCTACTGAGACACATACCTCAGCAAGATATTTCACCATACTACTAAGCTCATCATTCGCACGCATACACATTCACATGATTATTCTTATTTTATATTGCAGCCGATGTGCCAGAGGCGATAGCCAATGTCGTGGTTGTTCATATGCCAGACATCGATAACGCAGGTATAAGACTGGTCAAATTATATGTCGCGCATGCATGCACGCACACATGCATTCGCACAAGCACGCATTTGTTGGGCACACGTAATTTCTTCACCTTATTTTTTCAATTCACAGATGTGAACCAGGTGTACGCAAATGTTGCAGAGGCAATAGCCGATGTCGCGGTTGTACATATGCCCGACGATGTGCCTGACATCGACGATGCAGGTAGGTCAATTATATGTCGCAAACACATTCGCGCGCACACATGCATTCGCGTACACATTCACATCATTATTCATATTGCAGATGCAGCCGATGTGCCAGAGGCGATAGCCGATGTCACGGTTGTGCCAGACATCAACAACGCAGGTATAAGACTGGATATGTCGCAAACACACATTCGCGTGCGCATACACGCACACATGCATTCGTACATGCCAGGTATAAGCTACATTCACGCATGCATTCACGTATTCCATATTTTATTTTGTCATTATACTTATATGTTCAATTACATGTTGATGTTGCAGATGTCACAGATGTTGCAGATGTTGCGGAGGTAGTGCGCATGCCAGACAACGGAAATGCAGGTATAAGAATTGTATGAGATACGCACGCACGCACTTACACATTTTATATGCTCACATGACAAGCCATCTATGTAATAAATTTGTGCTTTATTTTAAATTCCCAATCTATTAACATTAACAGGTATCAGATTCAATGGTATCCGATTCAATGGCCGGCCAATCTTCGCAAGAGATCTCCCGGCGTTTGAGCTGATAGAAGATCCCGAGGAGTCAAACCTCCAAGAACAAATTCCTGCCCCACGAGTAGTGGAAGGCGTTGTTGGACCAACGACGTACACCGTGGTGACAGACTCAAGTACCCGTGGAAAGATTATAATAATAATAATAATAATAATAATAATAATAATAATAATAATAAAAATAATAAAATCATATTGTCATTATTTCAGGATATTCTCATAGACAATTTGGGTATCGATATATAACCAAACAATAACGCTAACATTTCAATGCACCTTAACCCAAAATAATTCACAACCCCTGTAAAGATAATAATAATAATAATAATAATAATAATAATAATAATAATAATAATAATAAAATCATATTGTCATTATTTCACGATATTCTCATCGACAGTCTGGGGTATCGACATACCCTGAAGGTTGACAAGCGTCGTCCCCATATTGTCTACAGATGCATGGTGAGGGGTCGAGCGCCACATAATATATTTAACTTAACTATTATTACACATATTATGTAATAAAACTATTCTATATATTCTATAAAACTGTTCTATATTATTATGTCTACAAAGTAAATTGAAGGAGATTTGAAAAAAGCCTCCTAATTTCTCTTATATAACTTCAGGTCGCGAAAAAGTTGCAGTTGTCAGCAGAGATGTGAAACTATTGGGAAAGAGGAGACTGTTCGACTCTGCTGCAGAAATTGTAGAAGAGGTAATGCCCCTATTATATGGCTTATTGATTTATTTATTGATTTATTTATTGATTTACTTATTGATTTATTTATTCGTTATCCGTATTGCATTGCAGGTGATGTTCGAGAACGACATCGTCGATAACGTCCATTTGTTCCCGACATTGCCGAAACTGACAAACTTGAGCCGACTAGTTAACAACGACAGACAAAAAACCAGACCAAAAGAACCGACTGACATTGACTTCCGGCTCGACGAGAATTACTTACCAATGGACTTCATTAAAAGTGACATACTGACTGACGACAGACGACACATTATAATGGCTACAGATGCGATGATAAACCAGCTCTCGAAAGCGAAGACCTGGTAATATTATTTGGTTTATCAACCTTTAGCTAATCATAACTAATCATAACCAAACAATAACACTAACATTTCACCGCACCGTAACACAAACTATTTCAAACCATAACATAACCATCTAACACTAATGATGTATTAATGTCATAGTATAGGGTAAAGCTTATTGCAACAATATATAATTATATTGATTACAATTGTTTGGTTTGTTAAATATTAATATAATGAATATCAATATCATTTTGTATTGAAGGTACGTGGATGCTACATTTAAAGTTGTGTGGGCGCCGTCATGCAACTTTTTAGCATCCATTCATTCGTCAGATTGGGTGCGTCGATTAAACAGGTGCCACTGGTGTTCGTGATGATGTCGGGGAGAAGGGCGGTTGATTACAGCGCTGTGTTCCGGGCTCTGCTTGACTTGCTGCCGGCAGAAATCGCATTATTAAGATGCATGGCTGATTATGAGGCAGCGATTTGGCAGAGCCTGAGAGGAGTCTTCCCACCCCGCATCAGCATCCAAGGGTGCCTGTTTCATTTTACGCAGGTGTGTAGGGGCCTACATTTATATGCAAGCATATAAAGAATTATGGCGATATGGTATTATTGTCATTGTCGATAATTAGTTTAGGCACATACAATATATATTAATAAATTACTTTGGCATTTATGTTTCAGTCGATCTGGCGTAAGGTGCAGGAGCTGGGATTGCAGCGCATATATGTCGATGATGAAGGGTTTCTCCTGATGGTAAAACGTACTGATCCATCCATAGACATAGATGGTAAAATGTACTGAAATATTTATTGGTATCATGCAAAATCGCTCAATGAAAGATTTTATGGCATCTGTTCGAAATACTATGTGAAAATCAGTCTCCATAGGTCTCAGATAGCTCAGTCGGTAGAGCATTAGACTTTTAATCTGAGGGTCCAGGTTGGAGTCCGTGTTCGGGTGGAGCTGTTTAGAATGTAAAACCGAGTTGGAATGAAGAAAGCATGAAATGCATAGACCACTCCTGATCGTAAACCATACTATTACAACATACAGCAATGTCTAATAAACCACTCCTGATCGTAAACCGTACTATTCCATCCATAGTCATAGATGGTAAAACATACTGCAATTTCTATTGCTCTCGTGCAGAATCACTCAATAAAAGATTTAATGGCAGGAGGAAATACTATGTCAAAATCTGTCATCTTTCTAAGGCCCATCCATGTAGCTCAGTAGGTTGAGCTAACTTATCATCTGAGAGTCCAGTGTTCGAGTCCCTGTTCGGGATGAGTACTTCCGAATGTAATACCAAGTTGGAAGAAAGAAAGCATGAAATGCATAAATCTCTCCTGATGGTAAAACGTACTGATCCATCCATAGACATAGATGGTAAAACGTGGTGAAATATCTAGAGCAAAATCGCTCAATGAAAGATTTAATGGCATCTGTTCGAAATACTATGTGAAAATCGGTCTCCATAGGGCCCGGATAGCTCAGTCGGTAGAGCAGCAGACTTTTAATCTGAGGGTTCGAGTCCCTGTTCTATTGGAGCTGTTTAGAATGTAATACCAAGTTGGAAGGAAGAAAGCATGAAATGCATAGACCTCATCGTAAAGCATACTATTCCAACATACTGCAATGTCTAATAAACCACTCCTGATCGTAAACCTTTACTATTCCATCCATAGTCATAGATGGTAAAACATACTGCAATTTCTATTGCTCTCGTGCAGAATCACTCAATAAAAGATTTAATGGCAGGAGGAAATACTATGTGAAAATCTGTCGTCTTTCTAAGGCCCATCCATGTAGCTCAGTAGGTTGAGCTAACTTTTCATCTGAGGGTCTAGTGTTCGAGTCCCTGTTCGGGCTGAGTACTTCCGAATGTAATACCAAGTTGGAAGAAAGAAAGCATGAAATGCATAAATCTCTCCTGATGGTAAAACGTACTGATCCATCCATAGACATAGATGGTAAAACGTGGTGAAATATTTAGTGCAAAACCGCTCAATGAAAGATTTAATGGCATCTGTTCAAAATACTATGTGAAAATCAGTCTCCATAGGGCCCGGATAGCTCAGTCCGTAGAGCAGCAGACTTTTAATCTGAGGGTTTGAGTCCCTGTTCGAGTGGAGCTGTTTAGAATGTAATACCAAGTTGGAAGGAAGAAAGCATGAAATGCATAGACCTGATCGTAAAGCATACTATTCCAACATACTGCAATGTCTAATAAACCACTCCTGATCGTAAACCGTACTATTCCATCCATAGCCATAGATGGTAAAACATACTGCAATTTATATTGGTCTCGTGCATAATCACTCAATAAAAGATTTAATGGCATCTTTTCGAAATACTATGTGAAAATCTGTCTCAATAGGATTTGGAAAGCCCAGACGGTAGAGCATTAGACTTTTAATCTGAGGGTCCAGGGTTCGAATCTCTGTTCGGGCGGAGCTGTTTAGAATGTAATACCAAGTTGGAAGGAAGAAAGCATGAAATGCATAGACCACTCCTGATCGTAAACTGTACTATTCCATCCATAGCCATAGATGATAAGTAAAACATACTGAAATTTCTATTGGTCCCGTGCAGAATCATTCAATAAAATATTTAATGGCATCTGTTCGAAATACTATGTGAAAATCTCTCTCCATGGGACCCGGATAGCTTAGTCGGTAGAGCATCAGACTTTTAATCTGAGGGTCCAGGGTTCGGGCAGAGCTGTTTGGAATGCAATACCAACTTGGAACGAAGAAAGCGTGAAATGCATAGACCACTCCTGATCGTAAACAGTACTATTGCAACATACTGCAATGTCTAATAAACCACTCCTGACCGTAAACCAGACTGATCCATCCATAAACAAAGATGGTAAAACGTACTGAAATATTTATTGGTATCGTGCAGAATCGCTCAAATGAAAGATTTAATGTCTAATAACTAGCCATAGATGGTAAAACATACTGCAATTTCTATTGGTCTCATGCAGAATCACTCAATAAAAGATTTCATGGCATCTGATCGAAATACTATGTGAAAATCTCTCTCCATAGGACCTGGATAGCTTAGTCGATAGAGCATCAGACTTTTAATCTGAGGGTCCAGGTTCGAGTCCCTGTTCAGGCGGAGCTTTTCAGAATGTAATACCGAGTTGGAAGGAAGAAAGCATGAAATGCATAGACCACTCCTGATCGTACACCGTACTATTCCAACATACTGCAATGTCTCATAAACCACTCCTAATCGTAAACCACACTGTTCCATCCAGAGGCATAGATGGTAAAACATACTGCAATTTCTATTGGTCTCGTGCAGAATCACTCAATAAAAGATTTAATGGCAGGAGGACATATGTTCGAAATACTATGTGAAAATATGTCGTCTTTCAAAGACCCATGTAGCTCAGTAGGTTGAGCATATAACTTTTCATCTGAATGTCCAGTGTTCGAGTCCCTGTTCGGGCTGAGTACTTTCGAATGTCATACCAAGTTGGATGGTAGATAGCATGAAATGGTTAAACGTACTGATCCAGCCATAGACATAGATGGTAAAATGTACTGAAATATTTATTGGTATCATGCAGAATCGCTCAATGAAAGATTTAATGTCTAATAAATAGCCATAGATGGTAAAACATACTGCAATTTCTATTGGTCTCATACAGAATCACTCAATAAAAGATTTCATGGCATCTGTTCGAAATACTAGGTGACAATCTCTCTCCATGGGACCCGGATAGCTTAGTCGGTAGAGCATCAGACTTTTAATCTGAGGGTCCAGATTCGAGTCCCTGTTCGGGAGGAACTTTTTAGAATGTAATACCGAGTTGGAAGGAAGAAAGCATGAAATGCATAGACCACTCCTGATCGTACACCATACTATTCCAACATACTGCAATGTCTAATAAACCACTCCTAATCGTAAACCGTACTGTTCCATCCATAGCCATAGCTGGTAGGTAAAACATACTGCAATTTCTATTGGTCTCATGCAGAATCACTCAATAAAAGATGTAATGGCCGGAGGACATCTGTGCGAAATACTATGTGAAAATCTGTCGTCTTTCTAAGAGGCCCCTGTAGCTCAGTAGGTTGAGCATATAACTGTTCAGCTGAGTGTCCAGTGTTCGAGTCCCTGTCTGGGCTGAGTACTTCCGAATGTAATACCAAGTTGGACAGTAGATAGCATGAAATGGGTAAACGTACTGATCCATCGATAGACATAGATGGTAAAATGTACTGAAATATTTATTGGTATCGTGCAGAATCGCTCAATGAAGGATTTAATGGTAAAATCTTCGAAATACTATGTGAAAATCTCTCTCCATAGGACCCAGATAGTTCAGTCGGTAGAGCATCAGACTCTTAATCTGAGGGTTCGAGTCCCTGTTCGAGTAATACCAAGTTGGAAGTATGAAAGCATGAAATGCATAGACCTGATCGTAAAGCGTACTATTCTAACAAACTGCAATGTCTAATAAACCACTCCTGATCGTAAACCGTACTATTCCATCCATAGCCATAGATGGTAGGTAAAACATACTGCAATTTCTAATAAACCACTCCTGATCGTAAACCGTACTGATCCATCCATAAACAAAGATGGTAAAACGTACTGAAATATTTATTGGTATCGTGCAGAATCGCTCAATGAAAGATTTAATGTCTAATAAATAGCCATAGATGGTAAAACATTCTGCAATTTCTATTGGTCTCATGCAGAATCACTCAATACAAGATTTCATGGCATCTGTTCGAAATACTATGTGAAAATCTCTCTCCATAGGACCTGGATAGCTTAGTCGGAAGTGCATCAGACTTTTAATCTGAGGGTCCAGGTTCGAGTCTTGTTCGGGAGGAGCTTTTTAGTATGTAATACCAAGTTGGAAGGAAGAAAGCATGAAACGCATAGACCACTCCTGATCGTACACCATACTATTCCAACATACTGCAATGTCTAATAATAATTTCTATTGCTCTCGTGCAGAATCACTCAATAAAAGATTTAATGGCCGGAGGACATCTGTGCGAAATACTATGTGATGATCTGTCGTCTTTCTAAGAGGCCCCTGTAGCTCAGTAGGTTGAGCATATAACTGTTCATCTGAGTGTCCAGTGTTCGAGTCCCTCTTTGGGCTGAGTACTTCCGAATGTAATACCAAGTTCGACGGTAGATAGCATGAAATGGTTAAACGTACTGATCCATCGATAGACATAGATGGTAATATGTACTGAAATGTTTGTTGGTATCGTGCAGAATCGCTCAATGAAGGATTTAATGGCATCTCTTCGAAATACTATGTGAAAATCTGTCTCAACAGGACATGGATAGCTCAGTTGGTTGAGCAGCAGACTTTTAATCAGAGGGTTCGAGTCCCTGTTCGAGTGGAGCTGTTTAGAATGTAATACCAAGTTGGAAGGAAGAAAGCATGAAATGCATAGACCTGATCGTAAAGCATACTATTCCAACATACTGCAATGTCTAATAAACCACTCCTGATCGTAAACCGTACTATTCCATCCATAGCCATAGATGGTAAAACATACTGCAATTTCTATTGGTCTCGTGCAGAATCACTCAATAAAAGATTTAATGGCATCTTTTCGAAATACTATGTGAACATCTGTCTCTATAGGATTTGGAAAGCCCAGTCCGTAGAGCATTAGACTTTTAATTTGAGGGTCCAGGGTTTCGAGTCCCTGTTCGGCCGGAGCCATTTAGAATGTAATACCAAGTTCGAAGGAAGAAAGCATGAAATGCATAGACAACGCCTGATCGTAAACTGTACTATTCCAACATACTGCAATGTCTAATAAACCACTCCTGATCATAAACCGTACTATTCCATCCATAGCCAGAGATGGTAAGTAAAACATACTGCAATTTCTATTGGTCTCGTGCAGAATCACTCAATAAAAGATTTAATGGCATCTTTTCGAAATACTATGTGAAAATCTGTCTGATTAGGATTTGGAAAACACAGTCGGTAGAGCATTAGACTTTTAATTTGAGGGTCCAGGGTTCGAATCCCTGTTCGGACGGAGCTGTTTAGGATGTAATACCAAGTTGGAAGGAAGAAAGCATGAAATGCATAGACCACTCCTGATCGTAAACTGTACTATTCCAACATACTGTAATGTCTAATAAACCACTCCTGACCATAAGTAAAACATACTGCAATTTCTATTTGTCTCGTGCAGAATCACTCAATAAAAGATTTAATGGCATCTTTTCGAAATAATATGTGAAAATCTGTCTCAATAGGATTTGGAAAGCCCAGACGGTAGAGCATTAGACTTTTAATCTGAGGGTCCAGGGTTCGAATCTCTGTTCGGGCGGAGCTGTTTAGAATGTAATACCAAGTTGGAAGGAAGAAAGCATGAAATGCATAGACCACTCCTGATCGTAAACTGTACTATTCCATCCATAGCCATAGATGGTAAGTAAAACATACTGAAATTTCTATTGGTCCCGTGCAGAATCATTCAATAAAATATTTAATGGCATCTGTTCGAAATACTATGTGAAAATCTCTCTCCATGGGACCCGGATAGCTTAGTCGGTAGAGCATCAGACTTTTAATCTGAGGGTCCAGGGTTCGGGCAGAGCTGTTTGGAATGCAATACCAACTTGGAAGGAAGAAAGCGTGAAATGCATAGACCACTCCTGATCGTAAACAGTACTATTGCAACATACTGCAATGTCTAATAAACCACTCCGGACCGTAAACCAGACTGATCCATCCATAAACAAAGATGGTAAAACGTACTGAAATATTTATTGGTCTCATGCAGAATCACTCAATAAAAGATTTCATGGCATCTGATCGAAATACTATGTGAAAATCTCTCTCCATATGTGAAAATCTGTCGTCTTTCTAAGAGGCCCCTGTAGCTCAGTAGGTTGAGCATATAACTGTTCAGCTGAGTGTCCAGTGTTCGAGTCCCTGTCTGGGCTGAGTACTTCCGAATGTAATACGAAGTTGGACAGTAGATAGCATGAAATGGGTAAACGTACTGATCCATCGATAGACATAGATGGTAAAATGTACTGAAATATTTATTGGTATCGTGCAGAATCGCTCAATGAAGGATTTAATGGTAAAATCTTCGAAATACCATGTGAAAATCTCTCTCCATAGGACCCAGATAGTTCAGTCGGTAGAGCATCAGACTTTTAGTCTGAGGGTTCGAGTCCCTGTTCGAGTAATACCAAGTTGGAAGGATGAAAGCATGAAATGCATAGACCTGTTCGTAAAGCGTACTATTCCAACATACTGCAATGTCTAATAAACCACTCCTGATCGTAAACCGTACTATTCCATCCATAGCCATAGATGGTAGGTAAAACATACTGCAATTTCTAATAAACCACTCCTGATCGTAAACCGTACTGATCCATCCATAAACAAAGATGGTAAAACGTACTGAAATATTTATTGGTATCGTGCAGAATCGCTCAATGAAAGATTTAATGTCTAATAAATAGCCATAGATGGTAAAACATTCTGCAATTTCTATTGGTCTCATGCAGAATCACTCAATACAAGATTGCATGGCATCTGTTCGAAATACTATGTGAAAATCTCTCTCCATAGGACCTGGATAGCTTAGTCGGTAGAGCATCAGACTTTTAATCTGAGGGTCCAGGTTCGAATCCCTGTTCGGGGCTGAATACTTATGAATGTAATACCAAGTTGAAAGAAAGCATGAAATGTATAAACGTCACCTGATGGTAAAACGTACTGATCCATCCATAGACATAGATGGTAAAATGTACTGAAATATGTATTGGTATCATGCGGAATTGCTCAATGAAAGATTTAATGGCATCTGTTCGAAATACAATGTGAAAATCAGTCTCATAGGGCCCGGATAGCTCAGTCGGTAGACTCTAGAGCATCAGACTTTTAATCTGAGGGTCCATGGTTCGAGTCCCTGTTCGGGCGGAGCTGTTTAGAATGTAAAACCGAGTTGGAAGGAAGAAAGCATGAAATGCATAGACCCACTCCTGACCGTAAACCATACTATTCCATCCATAGTCATAGATGGTAAAACATACTGCAATTTCTATTGCTCTCGTGCAGAATCACTCAATAAAAGATTTAATGGCAGGAGGAAATACTATGTGAAAATCTGTCGTCTTTCTAAGGCCCATCCATGTAGCTCAATAGGTTGAGCTAAATTTTCATCTGAGGGTCCAGTGTTCGAGTCCCTGTTCGGGCTGAATACTTCCGAATGTAATACCAAGTTGGAAGAAAGAAAGCATGAAAGGCATAAATCTCTCCTGATGGTAAAACATACTGATCCATCCATAGATGGTAAAACGTGGTGAAATATTTAGTGCAAAATCGCTCAATGAAAGCTTTTACGGCATCTGTTCGAAATACTATGTGAAAATCAGTCACCATAGGGCCCGGATAGCTCAGTCGGTAGAGCATCAGACTTTTAATCTGAGGGTCCAGGTTTCGAGTCCCTGTTCGGGCTGAATACTTATGAATGTAATACCAAGTTGAAAGAAAGCATGAAATGTATAAACGTCACCTGATGGTAAAACGTACTGATCCATCCATAGACATAGATGGTAAAATGTACTGAAATATTTATTGGTATCATGCGGAATTGCTCAATGAAAGATTTAATGGCATCTGTTCGAAATACAATGTGAAAATCAGTCTCATAGGGCCTGGATAGCTCAGTCGGTAGAGCATCAGACTTTTAATCTGAGGGTCCAGGGTTCGAGTCCCTGTTCGGGCTGAATACTTCTGAATGTAATACCAAGTTGAAAGAAAGAAAGCATGAAAGGCATAAATCTCTCCTGGTGGTAAAACATACTGATCCATCCATAGATGGTAAAACGTGGTGAAATATTTAGTGCAAAATCGCTCAATGAAAGCTTTTACGGCATCTGTTCGAAATACTATGTGAAAATCAGTCACCATAGGGCCCGGATAGCTCAGTCGGTAGAGCATCAGACTTTTAATCTGAGGGTCCAGCTGTTCGGGTTGAATACTTCTGAATGTAATACCAAGTTGAAAGAAAGCATGAAATGCATAAACATCTCCTGATGGTGAAACGTACTGATCCATCCTTAGACATAGATGGTAAAATGTACTGAAATATTTATTGGTATCATGCGGAATTGCTCAATGAAAGATTTAATGGTATCTGTTCGAAATACAATGTGAAAATCAGTCTCCATAGGGCCCGGATGGCTCAGTCGGTAGAGCATCAGACTTTTAATCTGAGGGTCCAGGGTTTGAGTCCCTGTTCGGGCGGAGCTGTTTAGAATGGAAAACCGAGTTGGAAGGAAGAAAGCATGAAATGCATAGACCACTCCTGATCGTAAACCATACTATTCCATCCATAGTCATAGATGGTAAAACATACTGCAATTTCTATTGCTCTCGTGCAGAATCACTCAATAAAAGATTTAATGGCAGGAGGAAATACTATGTGAAAATCTGTCATCTTTCTAAGGCCCATCCATGTAGCTCAGTAGGTTGAGCTAAATTTTCATCTGAGGT
Source organism: Chaetoderma sp. LZ-2023a (assembly GCA_034401795.1). Lineage (NCBI taxonomy): Eukaryota > Metazoa > Mollusca > Caudofoveata > Chaetodermatida > Chaetodermatidae > Chaetoderma > Chaetoderma sp. LZ-2023a. Next base: position 20,182 of record JAVVLW010004953.1, read on the forward strand.
TCCAGTGTTCGAGTCCCTGTTCGGGCTGAGTACTTCCGAATGTAATACCAAGTTGGAAGAAAGAAAGCATGAAAGGCATAAATCTCTCCTGATGGTAAAACATACTGATCCATCCATAGATGGTAAAACGTGGTGAAATATCTAGTGCAAATCGCTCAATGAAATCTTTTACGGCATCTGTTCGAAATACTATGTGAAAATCAGACACCATAGGTCCCGGAGAGCTCAGTCGGTAGAGCATCAGACTTTTAATCTGAGGGTCCAGGGTTCGAGTCCCTGTTCGGGCTAAATACTTATGAATGTAATACCAAGTTGAAAGAAAGCATGAAATGTATAAACGTCAAACACACGTGTCATGCG
>JAVVLW010004954.1:0-63507 GCA_034401795.1 Chaetoderma sp. LZ-2023a
ATGCATTTTTTCTATAACCAGAATAGCCTCGCTGACCTGCCCGAGATGTACTTTGGCAAAAGCATAATTATAGTGAGCTTCTTTCATGTCAGGGTCAATCTCAAGCGCTTTGGCAGCCGATGAAACCGCTTTGTCATATTTCCCAAGTTTTGCGTATGCTGTTCCCATGTTAACAAATGCCAACGCCGTTTCAGGCTTGATTTTAATTAACCTTTCCCATAATTCTATTGATTCCTCATGCTTTCCAAGTGTTTCTGCCTGAATTGCAAGTTCACAAAGCGCAACCTCGTTATCTCCCATTTCATCGAGCTTTTTTCTGCCGATCTGGTAATAAATTTCTCCTTTTTTATCACTTTCTCCCTGATCCAGTCTACCGTAATGATGGATCGGGATTTTACATTTCTTAACCTCAAGACCGGCTTTTTTCATAGATGGTTCTAACAACTCGTGTATCGGATACTCAAACCGGACACCAGGCTTATCAGGAAATAACCTCACCTTATCACTGGGAGTCCAGCCGACCCCTGCATTTTCATTTGCATACTTTCCATCATTCGCATTCCATCCTATCAGATTATATAATAGAGTATAATTCCTTGTTGTGAACTGATAAGCAAAAGGTTTTGATCTTTTAATGATTTTTTTAAACTTATTATAATCAAGAGAAGAAATCGCTTCATCAGCGTCCATTATTAAGTTCCATTTTCCGGAAGCCTTTGAAATAGAAAAGTTTCTGGCTTCTGAAAAATCATCATTCCATTCAAAATCATAGACCTTTGCGCCAAAAACTTTCGCAATTTTCTTTGTCATGTCTGTTGAGCCGGTATCTACTACTATCATTTCATCGGCAATTGACTTTACACTATTAAGACATCTTGCCAGATGCTTCTCTTCATTTTTTACAATCATACACAAGGATACAGTATTTTTTTTATGTTTTGTCTTATCAATTTCTTTTGTTCCCAATAAATCCCGTATCTTAAGTGCAGCAGATAAAATACCGTCATCCACTCCAAATAAAGCAATTGCCTCCTCAATCCGGTGCATTGCTTTGGCATGTTTTTCCTGCTTAATGAGCATATCAATAAGCTGGTATTTTATCATTTTATTGTCCGGATATAACAAACCGGCATCCTGAAAAACTCCCTCAGCTCTTTCAAATTTTCCAAGCGTTGAGGCTGCTATATGATAATTCGTAACAACATCTGTAACCGTTGGTGAGAGAATAAACCCTTTTTCAAACATGTTTAGCGCCTCATCCTTGTCTTTATCCCAGCATATTGCACCAAGGTTAGTGTATGCCTCCCCGTATCCGGGATCGGATTCAAGGGCCTGTTTAAAAAAATCTTCTGCCTTGCTGTTGTCACCCCGATTATATGCTAAAATTCCTTTAAGATTAAGAGCGGGTGCGGATGCCCGGTTAAGAGAAAGTGCCTGGTTTGCATAGTTTTGTGCTTCATCATATAATTTCATTCCTTCTTTACAGTACCCGGTTAGTTCCAGTCTCTTTTCATCCTGTTCATCGGACGGCATTTCATTTAAGACTTCAACAGCATCTTGATATTTTTTGGCGTTTATTAAAATTTCTGCAAGAGCATAATACGGCCCTTTATCATCCGGAAAAGATCCAATTGCTTTCAAGGCTTTTTCAATCGCATTATCAGTTTGACCTTTTTGATTTAATTCCTTTGCCTTTTTAAGCATATCCATAACAATAACTTTATTATCAGGATCGCTTTTGTTGGCCGTGCTTTTTATGTTTTCACAAAAGGTTATTTTACTTGCTCCCCTTTTTTCATTATCATCCGTGATTTTGAGGCACTGAGAATAAAGTTCAAGAACATCTTTGTTGCTGTTTTTACTTTCAACGGCAGCACCAAGAATCTCCAGCGCAAAAGAGTACCTGCGGGATGAAACAAAACCTCTGGCAAGATCATAGCAACGTATGGGCAGTCCTGTTCCGATTGAAGTTTTTTTCAGATTTTCAAGTATTTTTATTCCTTTTTCTTTTTCCCCTCTACAACAATAAGCCGCGGCTAAAATAAATCGAGCCGGAAGATATTCGCCAAGTCTCTTAAGCAGTTTTTCGAGAACTGAAACAGCCTCGTCACTATCCCCTGTATTCAGCTTTCCTAAGGCATAATTATAATGTGCTTCCTTCATATCAGGGGCAAGCTTCATGGCCTTTTTCGCTGTTTCAAGGACATCTTCAAATTTCCCCAAACTGCAATAAGCGATCCCCATATTGATAAACGCTTCCGGGACGTTGGGCTCAATAGCAATAAACCTTTCCCATAATTCAACAGCCTCATCATGCTTTCCAAGAATTTCAGCCTGAATGGCCATCTCACGAAGAGCAGTCACATCATCGCCCATTTCATCAAGCTTTTTTAAGCCGATTCGATAATAGACTTCGCTCTTATCTGCGCTTTTTCCTTTATTTAACGTCCCGTAGTGATGAACGGGAACAGTAGATTTCTTCAATGTAACCCCTGCTTTTTTCAAAGAGGGTTCCACAAGCTCATGAACCGGATATTCAAACCGAACACATCGATCTCTTCTAAACAGCCGCACCTTATCACTTAAAGTCCACCCGGTTCCGGATTCTTCCTTTTCATACTTTCCGTCATTTGGAGTCCACCCGACCTTGTTAACATCCATTGTGTAGTTTCTTGTAGTAAACAAAAAAGCCACCTGCTTTGAAGCCGGCATTCTGGTAATTTTTCTAAAGACCCCATAATCAACGGCAGAGATCACTTCATCGGCATCCATGTGAAAAGTCCATGTTCCTGAAGCCTTTGAAATTGAGAAGTTTCTGGCTTCTGCAAAGTTATCCGTCCATTCATGGTCATATACTTTGGCACCAAAGACCCTGGCGAGCTCCTTTGTCCTGTCCGTTGAACCCGTATCTACTACTATCATTTCGTCAACAACAGGTTTGACACTCCTTAAGCATTTTGCAAGATGTCCCTGTTCATTTTTAACGATCATGCACAGGGAAACAGTGTTTTTATTAGCTTTTGATTTCCCGAGCTCTTTTGGTCCCAGTAAATCCCTGATTTTAAGGGCGGCGGATAAAATCCCGTCATCCGTGCCGTATAAAGCCATTGCCCCTTCAATCTGGTGCATTGCTTCTTTATGTTTTTGCTGCTTTATTAAAATGTCAATAAGTTTATATTTAATGTTTTTGTTGTTCGGGTATAACAGGCCGGCATCTTGAAAAACAGGCTCGGCTCTTTCATATTCTCCCAGCTTTGAGACTGCCGAATGGTAATTCGTTACAATATCCGGGCTCGCCGGAGAAAGAATGAACCCCTTCTCAAACAGGTCCAGAGCCTTACCCTGATCCTTACCCTGATCCTTATCCGGGTTTTCGCCCCAGAGTATTGCACCAAGGTTCGTGTACGGTTCTCCAAAGCCATGGTCTGTTTCAATTGCCCTGTTAAAATAATCTTTGGCCGAACTTATGTCTCCCTGCTTAAAAGCCAGGATTCCTTTAAGATTATAAGCAGCGGCTGAATCGCCGTTTATCGAAAGCGCACAATCAGCATGATATAGCGCTTCTTTATCAAGATCCATGCCTTCCTTGCAGTTCCCCATCAGTTCATTCTTCCTTGCGTCCTGATCATCCGGGTCATCCGGATCATTCGGCGGCATTTCATTAAGGACATCAATGGCATCCTTGTATTTTTTTGCATTTAACAAAATTTCTACAAGTGCATAATACGGCTGTTTATCATCAGGTGAAAGCCTGATGCCTTCTAGAAGTATTTCAACAGCATTTTCCGTGTGGCCCTTTTCATATACCTCCTTTCCTCTTTCAATGGCTTTTAATGTAAGAAATCTTTGCCCTGGAAGGCCGTGTTCATCTGCTTTATTGTGTTGTGTGTTAAAATTCTTCGCGGTTTTGGAGGAAACTTTACTCTCCTGTTCGTAATTGGAAAGCTTATCGAGCATTTGACGGGTATCCGTATTCAATGGGTCGATTTGAAGTACCTTATTATAAAAGACTTTGGCATCATCGAAATTTTTCAATGAAACACAGATATGACCAATTATAAGGAGAGTCTCTATATCTTCAGGATTAATATACAATGCCTTGTTGTATAATTTCAGTGCATCTTCAATACGCCCCAGTTCCACATAATAAAAGTCCGCCAGGTTTTTTAGAAAAGTTACGTTTACAGGCTGCAACTCTACTGCACGTTTGTAATGCTTCAATGCTTTAGTTTTATCCCCTGCCTGCAAATATAATACTCCTAAATCATTGTGGGCAAGGACAAATTCCGGATCAGATAATAGTAACTTTTTTAATGCTTCTTTTGCCTTTTCCCTTTTTCCTTTCGTTATCAACTCCTGTATTTTATAGTAGTCCTCCTTGATAGAGCTTGATATAGCATGATGTATTGTATTTTGGTCGCTTAACAATAAATCAGGCTTTTCTGCAATAGGAATAAAATGTTTTGATAGAATAAATCCTTCTTTTACAAGATGCCCAAGATCGCAAGATGAACCGTAGGGCAGGTTTTTGGAAATTCCCCACTTTTTCTTAAATATTTCCCAGTTTTTATGCAGACTTTTTTTATGATCGATTTGTTCTCCAATAAATGTGCGGCTTCCGAAGTGATGAACAAAGCAGTCTTGGGCTATACGCGACTCATATCCGGCCAGCGTAGCTCTCAAACTGAAATCGTCATCTTCAAAGTTGCCCAGTCCGTAACGTTCATCCAGACCACCGATTTTGTCAATTACAGCTCTTTTGATCAGCATACAAAACCCGACTACACGCCAAAACGGCGTGGCCTTGCCCGAATTATTTTCAGCAAATTCATTGGCATATCTTTCCAGTCCATTCAAATCCTTTGTGTCGTAGGGCACATTCTCAACAAGTTGCGGACCTGAAACGCAATTCGATTTCGGCCCAACAATACCGATCATATGACTTTTTTCAGCACACGCTACCATTCTTGATAGCCATTTTGGCGTTACTACTACATCATTATTCATCAGAAGGATATAATCGCCCCCGGCAACAGCCATCCCCTGGTTGTTGCCTTTTGCAAAACCGAAATTCTCATTGTTTTTGATAACCCTCAGCCTGTCTTTGGGTATAAGTAACGCAAGTTCTGATTCCAGGTACTCCACAGTGCCGTCGGTTGAGGCATTATCAACAACTATCAGCTCAAATGATACTTGTGTATTTTTTATGATACTCTCTACGCATTTTTTTGTGTATGCTATTTGGTTGTAAGTTAATATAATGATTGAAATCAGTGGTAGTACTGGATTGTTATCTTCCTTCCAGATTTTATCAAATTCATTTAAAATGGATTCAATATCAGGTATTTGGTTAATTTGCTTTTGATATTGCTTATATATTCTGGCCCTGTTCTTTTGAAAATCAGCCCCAAGAGAAGATGTCATGGTAGTACCGTCAGTACGCCAGTTCACCTGAGCGGTTACTTTGGCAATATGCTTGAAAGTACACAGTTCAGAGAGCCTTATCCAAAAGTCCCAATCTTCCAGAGTTGTTAATGTTTCATCAAAAAGTCCTGCCTGTAATGCCTTTTCCTTTTCAAATACAAAACAGTTTGTCGGCGCAATATTACCGACGAGCAATTTATTTCTTTCAAAATCTATTGAATATGGAATTTTTTTTCCGACAAGTCTGTAAGAATCATCATATTTTTCATATGTAGCCCGTGCGGCGTCCGTATAGATAACCGGTGTTTTTTCACTCACATGTGTCATAGCCACTTGAAGATGATCGGGGTAAAACAAATCGTCATCATCAAGAAGTGCAATATATTTTCCCTGTGCAACCGTGATTCCCGTGTTGCGTGCAGCAGCCAATCCCCTGTTCCTGGCGTGGGAAACATAAGCGATGTTTTTCTCTTTATTCAGTTTTGATACAACATCTTCCACACTCATGCCGGCGTCGTTGACTACGACAATCTCAAAGTTTCTGAATGTTTGTTTAAGAATACTCTCCAGCGCTTCAGCCAGCATGTCCAGCCTGTTATATGTTGGAACGATAACCGAAACCAGTGGAGCGTCCATATTTTCTGCTTCTCTCTTCTGAGCCTCTGAAATGGCCAAATTTGCGTAATGTCTCTGTTCTGACGACTTCTGCATGGAAATACCAGACGAACTTACTCTCCAGTAATAAAGAGGTTCTTTTATGTTAGCCAGTCGATACTTCGCTGCCATTCTGAGCCACAGGTCATAGTCCTGAGCAAACTTGTATTTTTCACTATATCCCCCTGCCCTCAGAAAGGCATCCTTTTGCATCATCACACAGCCATGACCAAACCAGTTTTGCGTTTTCAACCCTTCCCTGATATCTGAATCGTCTGTCAAAACTTCAATCAATGAACATATCTTCCCCCTGTCATCTATCTGATAGTACGAACTTCCTGCAACAGCACAGTCAGTATTTTTTTCCATAAATTCAATCTGTACCTCAAAACGATGAGGCAAGGAAATATCATCGGCATCCATGCGTGCAATATACTTTCCCTTTGCAGCCTTAATTCCTCTGTTTAAAGACTTTGTCAGACCCATATTTTCAGAATTTTTGATAACCTTAATCCTGGGGTCATCGAAGCTTTCAAGAATTTCGTTTGTTTTATCGTGTGAAGCATCATCCACTATGATAAACTCAAAATCCTGATAGGTTTGTCGTAATACACTTTCAATTGCCTCTTTCAAATGCTTTTCACCATTATAAACCGACATAACAACACTTATTTTCTGATTGGTGAGTCTATTTTGATGCAGACTCACAGGAATATCGGCATCCCATGCCCCACCGTAAAATTTCTTTACACGCTCGTTGTGTCCTTTTAAATAAACCAATTCTCTGTCATCGATGAACTCATAAAGTTTATTTTTTATTGTATATTTATATAGCTCACTGTTTGGAATTCCGACAAAAACGTTAAACCAGGTTACTGTGGGCTTAATCTCTTTTAGCAATGTGATTGTTTGCTTAAGCTCTGCCTCTGTTTCAGTGGGAACTCCTACCACCACACTGGCTGCCATCTTAATCCCAAATTCATGACACAACTTAAAAGCATTTCGGGTCTGCTCAACAGTAATATCTTTCTTTAAAAAGTCTAAAACTCTCTGGGAGCCACTTTCCACACCAAAATAAAATCCGCATGCCCCTGCACGAGACATTAGCTCTACGATTTCCCTGTCAAGAGTATTAACCCTTGTTTCGCAAGCCCAGGATATTTCTATCCCCTTTTCCAGAAGCAAATTGCAAAACCGTTTCAACCTTTTTTTATTAAGAGTAAAATTATCTTCTCTAAAATAGATCCCCTTTGCTCCATAATGCTCTATTAAATATTCGATATCGGATACAATTCTTTCTGCACTGAAATAGGTATATTCTTTTCCCCAAATCGAACCCACAGAGCAAAATGTACATCTGAATGGGCATCCCCTGCTGGTGTTCATTGTAAAGACCGGCCCTTCCCGGAACCACTCTCCACCCCAGTTATAAGGCAAATTAACAAAATAATCCCACGCAGGCATCGGCAATTCGTCTAAATCTTTTATCCGTGGATATTTTACAACTCTTTTTGTTACCCTCCCCTCAACTATATCTATAATTGCCTGTTCACCTTCACCCTGAACTACATAATCGACAAATTCAGGGATAGTATCTAAACACACAGTTGCATGAGGACCGCCAACAATGATCTTGCCTTTCCAATGGCCTTTACCTCTGAGGTATTCAAGCCTGTGGAGCATCCGAAGGGTGTCCCTATAGCAAATCGTGTTTGCATAAATGCCAACGTAGTCTATTTCCTTTTCTCGCAGGTAATCAGTTTCAAGGAAGTTACTTGGCTGTAAGTAATTATCGATAAAAAAAACGTGATGTCCTTCATTCCTCAATACCGAGATCAAAAACCCCAGACCGATAGGAGGCCTTTTTTCCGTTAATGAAAAAGGGGATTGGGATGGAGCAGATGAAGTCAGCAATAATACATGCATTGAAGTTCCCTCCTATTCTACGATTTTCTGAATAATATCATAGTTTCTTTGCTCTGAAATAATTTCCGGAAATTACAACTTCCTCAAAACGATTTAGTAAAATGGCCAACTCTGCTTTTGAGTATTCATATATATGTGAGTAAGTATCAGGAGTTGATGTGCGTGTCGTCCTTATGGGTGTGGAGCCAATTAGCATTCCACCGTGCCGCAGTACTTTATAAATCTCAGATATTGTCGTTTTGCTTTGCAAACGTGTTAAGTGCTCCAGTAGTTCAAAACAAATAACTTTATCGAAGGATTCTCCCTCGAATGCCAAATTCGTGCAGGCCATTTGATAACATTCAAGACTGAATTTTTGTTTTGCCTCTTCAATTGCTTCCTGTGAATAATCAATCCCGATCAGGTTTTTGCAGCAGGTTTTTAGTATATTGGCAATATAGCCTTCTCCACAGCCAACATCCAACACAACATCTTTTCGAAGCAGGTATTTTTTAGCAAAAGAGGCCCTTTGATTTATGTATCCCCAATAATGCTTTGGGGTTTTCTCAACAGAGCATCTTTCTGCCTTGTGAAAGTCCCACTTGTCATTACTAAATCGATGTTTAATGATTCTCGCTGGATTTCCTGCTATTACTTTTGCCATCGGGAAGGATTTAGTAACAACTGAACCGGCTCCAGCAATAGTCCCTTTCCCTAATGTTACCCTGTCCAAAACGATGCTGTTAGCCCCTAACCAATTATCTCCCATTAGTGTAATTCCAATCCCAATATTAGGTTGTTTTGTGATAGGCAAATCAAAAGAATTGTACGAGTGGTTTTGAGCATAAAGACCACAGTGAGGAGCAATAACACACCAGTCACCAACTTCTACACCTCCCTTTGCATGGATAGTAGTATAGTGATTTATAACCACATTGTTTCCTATGGCTATATGTCCTGTTTCAGGCCGCAAGACGACACCGGACTTAATTTGAACATTATCTCCTATAGAAATATTTTCAGGTTGTTCAATTATAGCATATGGAGAAACAAATGAATTTTTCCCTATTTTCAGTCGCTCACTTAATGCTGCATGCGTAATCAGGTCTCTTTCTTGATAAAGATCATGTCCATTCGTTGAAGAGGAATTTGTGTGTCTTTCTGAAACACTGTTATCGGCAATGGCTTCTTCCAAAAGGTCATTAAGTTTCTTATCGGTGGGATATATCAAGACGATGTTACTCAGGAATGGGATGGCAGTCTGAAGTTGATTTGTTTTTTTGAGTAATTTGGAATAACTCAAAACTGCATCTTTGTAAAATGGGTCTATTCCTAAAGACTTTGTAAAATACTCAATAGCTTTTTCAGTATTTTGATTATAGGATGCAATGACTCCAAGATGTTTATATGCTGCTTTATTGTTAGGTTCTTCCTTCAAAATCTCCAAAAAACAATTTTCAGCTTCATCAATCCTTTTTTTGGCGAAAAGTTCCTCGCCCAGTTTTAGTTTATCTTCCACAGGCGTTCCTTTATATAATTATCGCTGTATTCTTATGGTACTCATACGATTATGAATTCACCATGTAGTGCATGCAGCCCTTTTTCAGGCATCAGATTTACGATCTTTGTTTCGCAATGAAAAAGGCTAAGGACTATAATGGATACTGTGTCTTCGCTAATGCGATGAGTTATGGAATTGCCTTCTGCCAATCACTTCTTTTTTTACCTTCTACTTGAACAATAGCAAGGAACATGCCAAACATGTTCTTGACCAATTTGTTCAATTATTGCAGGAAGATATCTTTTTTTAGAAGAAGATAAACAGGATGCGACGTCAACTTGTTGACGTCAGTAATTGGATTTAGGTTTTTTGTGATTGCGGACGCTGGGAATTGAGCAATCCCTTATTCCCTTTTGCTACCACCGGAAATGAGGGGTGTCAAGGAGGACGTCAATAACTTGTAAACTGGACAAATTTTCTATTATCCCGTGATTTAACAGTCCAATTTATTTTGTCCTTTTAGTGCTGTTCCCATATTATAATATGAATTAGAGTTCGTTTTTTAAGGATATTTTATCGGAAGCGGCGTCAAAATATTGACATCTGTCAAAAATATTGTCCTTCAAGTTTTTCATTAATATACCGATATTAGGTATTAGACGAACGTTAATATAATTTTTTCGCGAGCCCTTAAGGAAATCTTCTCATGTTCAGCCTTAAAAAATATATAGGTGAATGTATTGATGTTGATCAAAGCAGTTTAAATGAAATTTCACTGGATGACGTCAGGTTTGAAGAAAACACAATGATTTGTATCAGTAAGGCTGTAATGCAGATGCTGGCATCGTGCGATCCTTGCGATCCTGCCGCCACAGACCGTAAAATGCTCTATAATAAAGGTGTTCCCTGCATAGGATTTTGGGTTGAAAATACAAAAGATCTGGTTTTGTATTTTATCATAGAAAAAAATTTCAAAACATTAATTGTGGACAAAGACGGCTGGATGATTAGAGATGACATTACAATAAATTAGGAGGAGTGTACCCTCACCTTGTTCTCCTCGATATTGTTATACCAGGGATAAGCGGTATTAAAGTGCTTAAAGAAATAAAAAATTAATGCGAAATTGCATTTAATATATCACGAATACATTCTGACAAATTTCCTTTAGGGTCTCTTGAAAGAACAGGTACGAGATCCTGTGCACTTCGTTTTATATCTGACTGATAATCAATGCTTCCCAGATAATCAACCGTGACTGTCAGCATTCTTTGTGAGACATCCTGTACCCTGTTGACAACTTCAGACACATTGTCATTTTCGGAAATCATATTCACAACAAGGCCCGGGCGAAATGTTTCCAGCACATGTTCTATCAGCGGCATTCCCTCGGGCAATTCCTTTTTTACACTTTCTATCAAGTCCCCTATAACTTTACCTTTGTTTCCATTTCCCGGCATTGTAGCCTCTTTGATAATCCATAGAAGATCAGGATCTTTGTATTTCCTCAATTCAGATTCAGGTCCGAAAATCCTGTTTAATTTCCTGAAAAGCGCCACCTTTATTAAATTGTACGCATCTAAATAGGACGCGGGATCGCAGGTCGTCAGCACTATGCCGTGATCTGCTGCGAGAAAGAAATCGATGACATTATACGAAGTATCAGCGCCAAGATCGATGATAATATAGTCGGCATCTATCTGTTTAATTGCCTTTAGCAATTTCAGTTTTCTTGAAAAATTAATATTCGCTGACCCCAACTGCGAGCTTCCTCCGCCCACCAGATCCGGACCATACTTTGTTGAAACCATAATATCGCTGATTGATGGAACGTTTTTGCTCAAATAATCATTAATATTATATTTAAGAAACCATTCGCCGAGGTAAAGATGAAGGTTCGCCCCGCCAAGATCCAGATCAACGAGTACTGTCCGTTTTCCCTGAGATGAAAGATAAATTCCCAGATTTGTTGCAAACATACTTTTACCTATCCCGCCTTTTGCGCCGCCAACAGCAATTATCCTGCTTTCCCGGGATTCCTGCTTGGATATTATTTTTTCCTCTTCAAACATATAAGGGATAACTGTTTCATATGATTGTTTAATTTTTATGAATCGTTCTTTCCTTTTCTGGATCATCTCTTCTGATTCATCAGGATAAAACGCAGGATCGTATCGTTGTTCCTTTTCTCCAAGTGCTTTCTTTATTGATGCAAAGTCCAAATTAATTACAAACTCATCATCCCTTGCAAGTTCAGGAGAAAATAAATAAGAGCACGCAATTCTAACATCTTCAAGTTGCTTTTCTGATAGATTTTCAATTAATAACATGATATTATTTTTAGGTTTATAAATATTATATCATCATTATACTTTTTCCTGCCAGGAATATATATGCAAAATTCCTGCCAGAATTTTAATTTCCTTTTTCGTGCAAACGATAAAGGTCTCAAGGTGTTTACAAGCAGACATTTCTTTATATAATAAATCTGAAAAGACAAAAAAATGACGCCTCTTGTTTTTTCTAAAGAATTTTATTAAAATTACCGATTACTTTTAAAACCTTCATAAAATTTAAATTTATTATAAGGAAACTATTATGAATAAAAAAAATACGGGCATAAAACCGGACAAAAGAACAGAGGATGAACTTCAGAAAATAAGGAACCTTGAATCTATTGCAGCTCTTTCAGGAGGAATTGCACACGATTACAACAATCTGCTTACAGTAATAATCGGGAATATCTCACTTATACAATCATACATAGAGCCTGATGATATGATTTACGGTCTTTTAGATGAAGCGCTCGAAGCTTCTATGACTGCCAAGTCTTTAACTCAGAAACTGATAACTTTCGCAAGAGGCGGAGCACCGGCTATGGAAACTGCATCGATTGCACCTGTAATCAAAAACGCAACTGAATTTACTCTGAGCGGTTCTAATATTAAATGCGAGTTTTCCATTCCAGCCGACCTGTGGCCGGTTCATATCGATAAAACCCAAATCGGTCATGTAATTCACAACCTGGTTATAAATGCAAGAGAGGCAATGCCAGGTGGTGGAATTATTAAAGTTTTGGCTGAAAACTTGAATATCTCTGACAAATCCCCCGGCTTAAGAACCGGATTAGAAACCGGATTAGAAATCAGTTTAGAAAAAGGTAATTATGTAAAAATATCGATTTTAGACCAGGGTATTGGGATATCAAAAGATATTTTAGATAAAATTTTTGACCCTTATTTTTCCACAAAAGATATGGGAACACAAAAAGGTATGGGGCTTGGCCTTTCCATATGCCATTCAATAATAAAACAACACAATGGAAATATCGTTGCTGAAGCCAACGCTGGAGCCGGAACCGGCTTACATTTTTATCTTCCTGCCTCTAAAGAAACAATCGTTACACAAAAATCTTTGAAAGTTCCTGAAAAAGAAAAACTTATTTTGGGAAAAGGCAGGATCCTTGTGATGGATGATGAAAAGATGCTCATCAAAACCACAGGACATATTTTAAACCGTCTGGGTTATGATACTGCATTTTCAAAAGACGGAGCCCAGGCTGTTGAAATGTATAAAGAGGCTATGGAGTCAGGTGATCCTTTTGATGCAGTTATTCTCGATCTAACTGTTCGGGGCGGAATTGGGGGTAAAGAAGCTATCAAAAAGTTAATTGAAATAGATCCTAAGATTAAAGCCATCGTATCAAGCGGCTATTCTGACAACCCGATTATGACCAGTTATAAAGACTATGGTTTCATCGGTGTTATCGCCAAACCATATAATATAAATGAATTAAGTAAAAAGCTACATGAAGTGTTAAGGTAAATATCCGGGTCCAGAGAGCCCGGCCTTAATCACCCTGTAAGGGATTCCATCATAAACGCCACACGTTGCGAGTTGCGGGTTTCGGGTTACAAACTGCGACTTGTTCTTTTCTTACATTAAATATTGTTGATTATTTTGTAACCGTTCACGGGTTCAGAGGTTCAAGGTTCAAAGGTTGCTCTCGTTCCCATGCTTTGCTGCAGGAACGTTTATCCTTTGCTTAAGGGCTCGCCCAAAGCTGAAACTCATGACAAAAATCCGTATCAGCAAATTAAAAATAATTATTTTAATTGTAGTGTTTTCAGGAATCCTGTGTGGAATTATTGCAGGTGTATTTTTCGGTCTGACTCGCGATCTCCCCCAGATTCGTACCCTTGAAGATTTCAAGCCTTCTGCCGTTACCCGCATATATGCTGCAGACAAAGTCCTTCTTGCGGAGCTCTTTATTGAAAAAAGAGACCCTGTCCCTCTTAATGCTATTCCTCATTATCTCAGGGCAGCACTGATCGCTACTGAAGACAGAAAATTTTACAAACACAGCGGAGTTGATATTAAGGGAATCTTAAGGGCGATAGTTAAAAATATCTGGGCCGGAGAGTATGTTGAAGGGGCAAGCACAATAACACAGCAACTTGCAAAAACACTCTTTCTTACACCAAAGAAAACCATTACCCGAAAAATGAAAGAAGCGGTTCTGTCTTTTCAGTTGGAACGCCGCTACACAAAAGATGAAATACTCAAGCTGTATTTAAACCAGGTTTATTTCGGCAGCGGTGCATATGGTGTTGAATCAGCCGCCAGACTGTTTTTTGGAAAAACCGTCAATAGCTTAAACCTTGCCGAATGCGCCCTTATAGCTAGTCTGCCAAAATCTCCTTCCCGCTATTCTCCCCTTGTCAACGTAAAACTTGCATTAAAACGCAGAAATGTTGTTTTAAAGCAGATGGCCGTTACAGGAATAATCACTAAAGCGGATCTTAAGAAAGCTTTTAAGCAACCGCTTCTCCCTGAAGAATCCGGTTTTGATCCGGTTAAAGGGCCTTATTTTGTTGAGCACATCAGAAAATATCTTGAAGAAATAGTAGGGCCAACAAGACTTTATAAAAGCGGCCTCACAGTCTTCACGACCCTTTCCTGGCCACTTCAGAAAGCTGCGGAACAGTCAGTAGAAAATGGTCTTTTTGCTCTGGAAAAAAGAATGAAACAAAATAAAATTATAAACCCAGAGCCTCAGTGTTCTCTTATTTCCCTTGATATACAATCCGGCGGTATTCTTGCAATGGTAGGAGGGAGGAACTTTTATAAAAGTCCTTTCAACAGGGCGACTGTTGCCATAAGACAACCGGGTTCTGCCTTTAAACCTATTGTTTATGCTTATGCAATTGAAAAAGGCTTTCCTCAAAGCACTTTAATCCTTGATGCCCCTGTTGTTTTCAAAGGAGCAAGAAAGGGCGAGGACTGGCGCCCTGAAAACTTTTCAGGTGACTTCAAGGGAGAAATCACCTTTAGAAAAGCCCTGACTCTTTCAAAAAACATCCCTGCGGTCAGACTCATAGAAATGCTTGGAGCTTCGTCTGTTTCACGTTTCGGGCATACACTTGGTATTAAAACGCCCCTTTTACCCAATCTTACTCTCGCCCTTGGCTCCTCAGATATAACGCTTATCGACCTTACCGCTTCTTATTCAGTATTCCCAAACAAAGGGGAGCTGATAAATCCTTACTGTATATTGGAAGTCCTTGATCAAAATAAGCGTGTAATCTGGCGTGTTAAGCCCCAAAAAAAGGTTGTCATGTCCCGGGCAGGAGCCTCAATAATTACAAACATGCTAAAAGGTGTTATTGAAGAAGGTACCGGCAGAAAAGCGCATATCATAAGACATTCTGTTGCCGGAAAAACAGGAACTACCGATGAATTTAAAGATGCACTTTTTATTGGTTTTTCCCCATCAATTTCAACAGGTGTATGGGTAGGGCAAGATGATTTTTCTACCCTTGGAGCCATGGAAACAGGAGCAAAAGTAGCCCTTCCAATATGGATAGAATTTATGAAAAAAGCGCTTGCCGACAAACCTAACCAATATTTTGACATCCCTGACGATGTTGTGCAAGTCCGCATGGATGCGACAACCGGCTTTCTTGTACAGGACAATTCACATAAAGGAGTTAAAGCTCTTTTTAAAAAAGGAACCGAACCAAAATGATTGTTCCCGATTATTGACATTTCTTTTGCCATACAATATTAAATGTAATCTTACGGTTCGCTTGGCAATAAATTAAAAACCAATCACGAAAGTAAGAAAGCACGAAATTTAATTATCCTTTTCGCGTTTTCGTCCTTTCGTGCCTTCGTGATGAAAATCTTTTTTTACGTCTTGTCCTGGTTAGCTTATGATTTCTTTTCTGAAAAAAATAACCAAGTCTCACTTTATTTTTTTGTCGGTCCCCATTATTTTAATGGGGCTTTTTGCCTATTCTATAGGAGTGCCTTTCCTTGACTTAATGGAACTTAATACCATCGATGCCAGATTCAAATCCCGGGAAAAGATTGAACCGCGTTCCGACATTGTGCTGGCTGTAATTGATGAAAAAAGCATTGCAAGGGAAGGCAAATGGATGTGGCCCAGATCAAAAATGGCAGATCTTGTTACAAAACTTTCTGATGCAGGAGCAAAGGTTATAGTATTTGATGTTGGGTTTCTGGAACCGGATGATAAAAGAATAGTTAAGATAATAAATAATATTCAGGATTCTTTTCACAATTTGAATCCTGAAGATAATAAATTTCTCGACCGTCTTAAAACTCAGGCTGACAACGATAAACTCCTTGCCGATTCTATAAAAACTCTTCTTCCAAAATCGTACTCGGATACTTTTTCCAGCTTGACAAAAAAGCCTCAGCGCATGTTGAAGAAAAAGATATCAAAATCCACAAGAATAATATCATTAATTCCAGATACCAGTTTGAACGCTACACATCAAAAAAAGCTAAAAATGTCACACTTATTGAACCGGTTTACCCTCATTCAAATATTAAAGAAATTTCAGAGGCAGCCGACCTGTCTGGATATTTTAATATGTCTCCCGATGATGACGGTGTTGTTCGATGGCTTCATACAGTTCTTAAATTCAAAGATACTCTCTATGCACCTCTATCATTGATAGCAGTAAGTGCATTTCTTGACAGCCCCCTTTCAGTTAATATAGATGAATATGGTGTGCATAATATTCAGATCGGCAATTTATCTATTCCCACGGACGAGTCAGGACGTATTTTAATAAATTACAGGGGAGAAGAAAAATCTTTTCCCCACATTTCGATTACAGACATACTAAGTGGGAATGTTCCTGATAATAAACTAAAAAATAAAATCGTACTTATCGGTGCAACTGCCCTCGGAATATACGATTTGCGGGTCACACCCTTTGGAAGCGTATTCCCGGGTCTTGAAATCCATGCAAATGTAGCTGACAGCATTCTTGCTGAAGATTTTCTGCACAAGCCTAAATGGTCTGCCATTTTTGATGTTCTTGCCATTTTACTGGCAGGCATTTTCCTTGGCATTGTACTTCCCCGTGTAGAAGTAATACAGGGTGTGGTTGCCGGTTTCCTTGTTTTTATGGGGTATATTCTTTTTTGTCAGTATCTGTTCTCAAAACACGGAATCGTCCTTAATCTTGTTTACCCTCTTTCTGTAATTCTTCTTGTTTATGTCAGTATCACAGCATGCAGATATTTCATGGAGACCAGAAAGAAAAGGTTTATTAAAAACGCATTTTCAACTTACCTTGCCCCGGCAGTAGTTAATCAACTCATCGAGTCTCCCGGCAACCTGGAACTTGGTGGAGAAGACAGGGATATTACCGCTTTCTTCTCGGATGTCGAAGGATTTACCAGTATTTCCGAAGCACTTACACCAAATGAACTTGTTGAACTTTTAAATGAGTTCTTAACTGAAATGACGGATATAATCTTAAAACATGAAGGAACTGTTGATAAATTCGAAGGTGATGCCATTATCGCATTTTTCGGTGCACCGAACGTTTTGAAAAACCATGCTGAAAGAACATGCAGCGCCTGTATAAAAATGCAAAAAAGGCTGGGCGAGCTTCGCGAAAACTGGAAGGAAAATGAAAAACCACAGCTTAAAATGCGCATCGGTCTTTGTACGGGAAACGCTGTTGTAGGAAAACATGGGATCAGAAAATCGCATGGACTATACCATGATGGGAGACACTGTTAACACTGCGGCAAGACTGGAAGGAATCAATAAAATCTACGATATTTACACACTGATCAGCGAATCAACCTGCATCGCTGCCGGCAGCAGTATTGCAACCCGGGAGATTGACACTATAAATGTTGTGGGAAAAAAAGAGCCTGTAACCATTTATCAGCTTCTCGGATATGCCTCAGATGTTGACGATCTTGCAAAAAAGATGAATGAGCATTACGCCGCAGGTCTTGGTGCATACCGTAATCAGAACTGGGATAAGGCTATTTTATCTTTTAAGGCATCTTTGGACATTTTACCTGATGATGGTCCCAGCAAAACAATGATACATCGTTGCAATGAATACAAGGCTGATCCGCCGGCAGAAAACTGGAACGGATCATATACTGTTACAACTAAATAAAATGATAAGAAAAGCAAAGTTGATGGCGTCGTAGCCGAAAACGGGTCGCTTGATGAGCGCGAGCCCTTAGCCCCTGAATCCGCCGCATGCGGATGCTAATCAAGTCCCGAAGGGACGCTCTTCAAAGCCCGCAGGGCTGCTCCTCAAGGCCTTTGGCCGCTCAAGCTAACTATAAATTACGAATAAATTATATTCAAAGGTATGGGTGGGCGTTTCCCACGCGCCCGGTTTTGGCAGGATGTGCTGGCCGCCTACAGTCAGCCATGAAAGATCCGGCTTAATATCCCGCAATTTACCGTCATCAGGAAATCTGGATTGATCGGTGGGAGAATATGTGGCCTGGAAAACACAGATCCCACTTTTCTTTTCACGGGCCACAACATAATTTTTTTGAAAGTCTGAGGTGCCATATTATTTTCTCGGGCAATTTGCTCCATTTTATCAGCAGTAAATTTCATTAAAACCAATCTGGAGGGGCCCCTTTCTGAGATTCTAAGCAATGCTCTTGATTCACTGCTTCCGGCATATATGGTAGAGATACATGGAATTCGTTTCATATACTGCGCAGCAACGATAGCTGCCGTTCTTCTACCACCTGCCATTAAAGGAAGCCCGTAATACTCAAAAAACTTTTTCTGAATATCCTCCGCATATTTATCCCCTTTTTCAAAAAGATCCTTGGAAATATATCTAAGGCTTTGGGCCAGATCTTCTGCCGCATCTGCTATGGGCCAGTCGATTCTGACGTGAAAATGGGAAAGGCTGTACCGGCTTCTTACCTTGCTGGCAGAATTTCTTTGAATAAGGAGGGCGTAATCTACAGGAAGCAATGTTTTTAAAAAATCCGAAAAGTGTGCGGAATCAAGAAATTTTTGATTTCTATCTATTTTATTCGCAAGGGGCAGTGTTTTGGATTGAAGAAGATTCACCTTGGTTGTTTTATTAACATCAAAAAACCTTATATACTTTTTATTTTCCGAAGGGATTCTGTCTTCTACAAAAATCACAAGAAATACATTCTGGTCCTCATATTCCAGGTCAGGAATCCTGGCACGCGGTTTCAGTTCTCTCTTTTCAACAAACGGGTACTGAACTTTTCTGTTATGAAAATTGTTATAAGAATCTATTAAAGCATGTTGAATCAGCTGTTGATCCAACTCATCTCTTAAAAGTTCATAATAGGACCGCCTTAACCTGTCGGCCTGACTCAGTTCCTCTCTAACACACCAGAATGCCAATTTTTTTCTCCTGTATCAATTGTTATGTGATTTATCTTAATCTATAACATATTTTCAAATAAATAAAAAGGATTATCTTAACACTTCCTGTAAACTGCTATTTGTTATTGAATTTTCCCAGCCATTTATACAGGCCTTCTTTATACCAGTATGCAAGAAGGGAGAGTATTATACACAAACATAAAATTAAGGCAAACACCAGGTAGTTTTGTTCAAAAAGATACGCACCCTGGAGGCTAAGCATAAAAGTTGCTGGCATCCGTCCTATGGTAGCA
The DNA here is from genome assembly GCA_034401795.1 of Chaetoderma sp. LZ-2023a. Taxonomy (NCBI): domain Eukaryota; kingdom Metazoa; phylum Mollusca; class Caudofoveata; order Chaetodermatida; family Chaetodermatidae; genus Chaetoderma; species Chaetoderma sp. LZ-2023a. The sequence continues at coordinate 19,460 of JAVVLW010004954.1, forward strand.
AGGATTATAAAAACTTTAAACGGGAGAGTGCTCAAACCGAGAAATAAACAAAGATAGTCTTTAGGAAAGCCCGGAAAAATGAATAGAATAAAAATAACTATTACGCCTTGGCGCTTCAGAAAAGTATTAAATCTTTTAAGGTAATCATCCGGGATTAATTTTCTGATATATCGTTCCCCCAGAAATCGGCCGATAATAAAATTCAAACATGACCCTATACTAAGACCGATACTGGAAAATATAAAACCTTTGACTGTTCCAAAAAGAAAGCCTCCGATAAAGCCCGTTGCTTCTCCGGGAACAGGTGCAAAGAGAACCTGAAGAATTTGAATGGTTATAAAAACAACTGGTGCGCCGGCGCCAAAAGAATTGATAAATTTTTTGATCTGTTCCCGGTCGGAAAAAATCAGGAAATACTCGACGATTTTATCCCAGATTTGTATGCGGTATATGTACCCTAATATAAGAATGACGATTAAAATTGACAGGGCTAATATCTTATGCCACTGCAGATACAGCCTGCCCGGCATACGGGCTGAATCATTCTTTCCTTCAGGTTTAGCCACTTGCGGATTCCAACGCAGCTACAGCAGGCAGGGTTTTTCCCTCCATCAGGGCAAGAAAAGCACCACCTCCTGTTGATATATAAGACATTCTTTCGGTCTCATTTGCCCTGTGTATCGCTACATCCGTATCGCCTCCGCCAACAATGGAAAGTGCATAGGAATTGGCAACAGCGCTGACCATTGCAAGAGTTCCGCGGCTAAAGGCATCAATTTCGAATATACCCATGGGGCCGTTCCAGATAATGGTTTTTGAATCATATAAGACTTCAGAAAAAAGCAGGGATGTAGCAGGCCCTATATCGAGAGCCATCCAGTCAGCAGGAATTTCCTGAACAGGGGCAATCTTTGTTGAAGCTTTTGAGTCGATTTCCTGGGCTATCACAGCATCCACCGGCGTGTATAGTTTTATCCCTTTCTCTTTTGCCATTTTTATCACTGATCCGGCGGTCTCAACAAGTTCGCTCTCTATTTTAGACTTTCCAAGGTCAAAACCCATACTTGTTAAAAAAGTGTTTGCCATGGCACCACCGATAATCAGCTTGTCAACGTGATGCAGCATGTTTTCTATTGCCCCAAGTTTGCTAGATACTTTAGCGCCCCCTACAATTGCTACAAGAGGACGGCTTGGGTCAGCCATAGCCTTTTTAAAATAGGATAGCTCCTTTTGCAGCAAAAAACCTGCTCCCGATAACTTTGCATACTTTACGATAGCTTCAACAGAAGCATTAATCCGGTGGGATACTGCAAAAGCATTATTAATATATACATCACATAATGCTGCGAGTTCTTTTGCAAATGCTTCATCATTTTTCTGCTCTTCGACATGATATCTTAAGTTTTCAAGAAGTATTACATCACCAATCTCCATATTTGATATAAGCTCACTTACTTCAGGGCCGATACAATCCGTCGCCATTTTAATTTCTTTTTTAAGAAGTCTTCCTAAACGCTTTGCCACAGGAGCAAGACTGTGTATTGGAACCACCTTTCCTTCGGGTCTTGCCTTGTGTGAAGCGATTATCAATTTTGCACCATGGTCAAGGGCGTAGTTTAATGTAGGTAATACAGCACGTATCCTGGAATCATCAGCAATGTTTTGATATTGATCAAAGGGAACATTAACATCGACTCGTATAAACACCCGTTTGCCTGAAAGGTCTATATCTTGAATCTTTTTCATCTTTCCCTCCCTTTATGCATAATTTCCTGTTCTTTTATCTTTCGTTTCAGTTCCTTTTTTTTAGACCATCTTTCCAGAAAACCCATTAGTCCTGCCTCATAAGCCCTGTCCACATTTTCTTCTCTTATCTTAAGCCCTCCCGATTTTCCCATTGCGTCTTTCAGGCATTCAGTCTTGTATATACACGGGAAACAAGACTCAGGAGTCTCCCTTAAGCCGTCCTTACCCATGGGAAATACATTTTCAATTTTCCCGAAACAGTATGGATATTCTTTATCGCCCATAAAACTTTAAAATTCTAAAGTAGATTTAAAGAAAAAGATAAACGTCCAACATTGATGGCGTCGTAGAAAGTCCCATATACTGCGTTGCAGCACTTTTTCAGGAATTCGGCATACTACATGTATTGCCTCATCCCTGAAAAACCACTGCGCCTTGCACCCCAAGGGCACTTCCTGCGGGGCGTATATGGAACTTTCTACTTAGCCATCGGCGCTACTTTTTACGAGACCATCAACATTGAACATCCAACGTCGAACATCTAATGGAGCGGAGCGACATCCTTATTCGACGTTCAATGTTGAGCGTTCTGTTCGATGTTCAAATTGTTTCAATTGTATCTCTTATCCACCTGAAGCAAAACCCTTGAACCCTGAACCGTGAACCCTTGAACCTTTTTTCACTGCGCCTCAAATTCCCTGTTCATCCGGGCGATATGGCCTTGATCCGCAAAACTGAAATACCTGTTATCTCCAATCACCAGATGTTCATGAACGGTTATACCCATCACCCGGCAGGCAAAAAGAAGTTGGCGGGTCAAAGATATATCCTCTCTCGAAGGGTTGGGGTCACCTGAAGGGTGGTTATGGGCAAAAATCAGAGCGGCAGCATGATGGTTCATGGCAGCAGCTACAACTTCTCTTGGATAAACACTGCTGGCGGTTAATGTCCCCTTAAAAAGTGTCTCGGTCTCAATCACCCTGTTTTTAGCATCCAGGTAAATAACCTTGAAGCATTCACGGTTTTTATCCCTCATGCTGTAGTACAGGTAATCAAACAGTTCTTTTGAATTGCTGACATTATCTTTTTCAATCAGCCTTTTTTCAAGATACCGGTCTGCCACAGCTCTTATCAGCTTGATACCAAAGAGGTTTTTTGGTCCTATACCACCAATTTCGCAAAGCTCTTTTGCAGATGCTTCGAGTACGCCCTGAAGTGTTTTAAACCTTTGCAATGCCGCCTTTGCAACATTCTTGCAGTCCTTTCTGGGTGTACCAAGTATAAGAAGCAGTTCAATTACCTCATAGTCATGGAATCCTGATAAACCTGAGTTAAGAAATTTTTCGCGAAGCCGCTCCCTGTGCCCTTCTTTTTCATTACGTTCAGAAGCAGTCATTTGTCACCTGTGAGCTATCAGCTATGACCTATCATCATCCAACTCGTTTTTAAGGTCACGGGTCATCAACCTGTGAAGGGCTTCTTTTGGAGAAAGATCATCGTAAAGAATGTGATACATCTCATGGGAGATAGGCATTTCGACATCAAGCTTGCGAGACAGGTTGTAAACCGACTTTGATGTCTTCACACCTTCTGCAACCATATGCATTTCGGATAAAATTTCCTTTAATTTCATCCCCTCTCCAATTTTTTTCCCCACAGTATGATTTCTGCTAAGCCCCCCTGTACATGTTAAGATAAGATCACCAACACCTGCCAGCCCGGTAAAAGTTCGCGGATTTGCACCCATCTTCAACCCCAAACGCCGGATTTCCGTCAGTCCTCTCGTAATCAGGGCTGCTCTTGTATTCAACCCAAGCCCAAGCCCGTCGACAATCCCTGCGGCTATTGCAATAACATTTTTAACAGAGCCACCAAGTTCAACACCAATCATATCATCACTTGTATAAACCCTGAAAAACGGTGTTGCAAAAACATGCTGTACAAACCCGGCTGTTTCCGGTTGGCTTGATGCAACAGTAACTACAGTCGGAACTTTCTTTGCAACCTCCTTTGCAAAACTGGGACCGGAAAGTACTGCAAAAAGGTTTTCGGAAATTTCAGGAAGTGTTTCTTTAAGAACACCGGACATGGTTAGATGTGTCTTATTCTCAATCCCTTTAGATGCAGAGACAATTATCGTATCCTTTGAAACATGGTTGGATACATTCCGGGTCGTTTCACGCATAACATGGGAAGGAACAACTATTAAAACCAGGTCTTTTTCCGAAACAACCTGGGCAATATCGTTAGAAGGAAACAAATTAGGTGAAAGAGAAAACCCCGGCAGAAAAATTTTATTTTCCCTGTACTCTACAATCTGCTCCTTAACCTCTTTTTCATAAACCCAGAAGTCTACTCTAAAACCCTTTGAACCAAGGAGGTCGGCAAGGGCCGTTCCCCAGCTGCCTGCACCCACAACACCTATCTTAATTGTATTTGTTTCTATTTCTTGCATCAGTTGCACAATCTCCGTCCAGCAAACGTTCACAGGTGCTGCATATATGCGTGATCAGGGCGTCCAGCTATAGTCTGCTATGCTGGTTGCCCTGATCACGCGCAGATGCGGTGCCTGTGGACGTTTGCCTTTACGCTTCTTTTTCTGCAAGCCTTGCCACCCCTGTAACTTTCTCAACTGCCTCCATCCCCATAAGCTTTACACCCTGGGTGTTTCGGCTGATAACTGAAACACCGCTAACCGGAATTCTTATTATCTTGCCTATGTCTGTGATGAGCATAATGTCGTCACTATCTTCTACAAGGAGTATTCCAACAACAAACCCGTTCCTTTCAGTTGTTTTGATGGAAATTACACCCATGCCGCCGCGTTTCTGGACAGGATATTCATCAATCGAAGTTCTCTTCCCAAATCCATGTTCTGTTACCGCAAATAAAGTCTGTCCATGACTTAATACTTCCATGCCGACAATGCGGTCTCCTTTGGCAAGGCGCATTCCACGTACACCTCTTGCGATACGACCGGATGGCCTGATATCAGATTCGTGAAACCGTATCGCTTTTCCCCTGGCCGAACCTAAAAAGACATTCATGGTTCCGTCTGTAATTCTGGCCACAATCAGTTCATCACCGGCATCCAGATTCAAAGCGATAATGCCTCCTGCTCTTGGCCGGCTGTAAGCCATAAGTTCCGTCTTTTTTACCACACCATTTTTTGTTGCCATAAAAATATGAAACCCTGGTTCAAACGATGGTGCAGCGAGTACTGTTGTAAGTTTTTCATCTTTTTCAAAATTCAGCAGATTAACAATCGCCTTGCCAAGACTCACTCGACCGGCCTGGGGAATATCATATACTTTGCACCAGTAAACCCTGCCCTGATTTGTGAAAAAAAGAAAAGTATGATGGGTTGAGGCTACAAAAAGATGCTCAACAAAATCCTCCTCTTTTGTTCCCATGGCGGTTTTACCTTTTCCTCCCCGATGCTGATTGTGGTATAAAGTAATCGGATTCCTTTTAATATAGCCGCTTCTTGAAATTGTAACAACCATGTCTTCTTCAACAATCATATCTTCTATGCTTATTTCACTGGTTGCCTCGACTATTTCACTGTAACGGTGATCCCCGAACTCTTCCTTAATATACGTAAGTTCATCCTTTATTATATTCAGTACAAAGTGCTCATCAGAAAGTATTTCTTTATACCTGGCAATATCCTTTAAAATATTTTGATATTCTTTAAGTATTTTTTCCCGCTCAAGGCCTGTAAGCCTCTGGAGACGCATATCAAGTATCGCCTGGGCCTGTATCTTTGTCAGGCTGAACCTTTCAAGCAGTTGTATTCTCGCATCTTCCGGCGATTTAGATTTCCTGATAAGGACAATCACTTCGTCAAGATTATCAAGGGCGATTTTCAGTCCTTCAAGGATGTGGGCGCGATCCTGCGCTTTTTTCAGTTGATACCTTGTTCTGCGGGTAATTATCTCCTTGCGATGTATTATAAAATGTTCAAGTATCTCCTTTAAAGTCAAAATCTCAGGCCGGTTGTTCACAATAGCAAGCAGGATAACGCCAAAGCTGCTCTGCATTCTTGTATGTTTATAAAGCTGATTGATTATTACACCTGGAATCTGACCCTTTTTAAGGCCCAGGGCAATCCGCATACCATCCCTGTCGGATTCATCCCTCACGAATTTTACGCCTTCAATCTGCTTATTTCTTATAAGGCCCGCAATCATTGCAATAAGCTTTGCCTTATTAACCTGGTATGGCAACTGGGTAACAACTATTGTTTCCCTTTGAGTTCGTTTATCCTTTTCAACCATAACCCGGGCCCGCATACGGATTATTCCCCTGCCGGTTTTATATGCGCTGTAAATTCCCTGTGTACCGTAGATAATTCCGGCGGTAGGAAAGTCAGGGCCCGGAATTAAAGCCAAAAGCTCCTCAAACGTTATTTTTGGGTTATCTATCATTGCCTTTATACCATCAATCACCTCTGAAAGATTATGAGGGGGTATGTTTGTTGCCATCCCGACAGCTATACCCGAAGAACCATTGACCAGAAGAGAAGGAAATTTTGCAGGCAGCAAAGATGGTTCTGTTAAGGATTCATCATAATTTGGTACAAAATCAACGGTTTCTTTGTCGAGATCTTCCAGCATCTCATGCGCAAGACGCATCAGTCTTACTTCCGTATATCGCATTGCCGCCGGTGGATCACCATCTACCGAACCGAAATTGCCCTGTCCGTTTACCATGGGATACCTTAAGGAAAAATCCTGGGCCATCCTGACAATCGTATCGTAAACCGCTGTATCACCGTGGGGATGATATTTACCGATGACATCACCGACAATTCGAGCGGATTTTTTGTAAGGTTTATTCCAGTCGTTTTTCAACTCGCGCATGGCAAATAAGATACGCCTGTGAACCGGTTTCAAGCCGTCCCGTACATCCGGCAATGCTCTGCCGATGATTACACTCATCGCATAATCGAGGTAAGATTTTTTCATCTCACTCTCAATACTTACTTCCGATAAATTATCTGTCACAATCATTTTTAATCTGACTCCACAAGTTTCTGATAACTTGTTTTATAAATATCTGTTAATGTTAAAAAAGCAGTTACAATAAGAGGACCGTAGATAATACCAAGTATCCCGAAAAGCTTCAATCCGCCTATTATGGAAAGGAATACCAAAAGTGTGTGCATTTGAACACGCTGGCCCACCAGTCTGGGTTTAAATATGTATTCGATACCACCTGACAGGAGAACATAAAATATAATAAAAAATATACCTGCAGCGACTCTTCCGACCAGGAAAAGATAGATTGCAGCAGGAATAAAGATAACGCCGATACCTACAATGGGAAGAAAAGCCATCAAACCCATAATCACGCCCCATAAAAAGGGAGATTTCATACCAAATATCGCAAAAACAATACCCCCTGAAGTCCCCTGTATCAAACCGCCCAGTCCGTTCCCTATCAGAATTGCACCGGCCATATCCTTAAATTTTTGAAACAGCTTTTCATCCTGATCATCAGGCAGAGGTGAAAGATCAACAACAAATGAAAGGAGCCTGTGCCTGTCGATTAAAAGATAGTAAATGATAAGCAGCATAAAAAAGAAGTTAACTAAAAACTGGAGTATATTAGAGGTTATAGCCCTGGCCTGCTCATACAGGAAGAGTCCGACTATTCTCCCAACTTCCGTAATTGCCTTATTGAGTTCTTCTCCTGTAATATTAATATTAAAGTTTGAAAGGAGCAGGTTTGCTTTTTCCAATATCATGCTCCCTTCAAGAAGATTTTGGATATTATCGCTCAGCACCGCTCCTTTGGCCATTAGATACATGCCATATGCTTCTTTTGATAATATTCCTACAAAAGAGATAATCGGAATAAAAATTACGAAAAATATAACTATACAAGTTAAAATTGACGCAAGGGAAGGTTTACATTTTCTATTAAAATACCGGTAAACAGGAATAAAAACTCCAGTTACAACAGCAGCCAGTATGATGGTAGATACAAAGGGCCATAAAAGCCAGCCGAGAAAAAATATGGAGATGATAAAATATATCAGAAAAACCCACAAAATTATGTCACGGTTAGCTTTTTCACCCATGTTGTCTCCAGTTTGTTTTACAAGATAATGTTAAGGGGTAAAATTTAAAAAACCACGATATACCATACTCCTGTTAGAGAAAACAGTTTACCGTGGCATTAATAAAGATGAATTCGTAAAAAGCTAATAAAGGCGCATCACGCCCCTGTGGGCGAAAACAACTTGCCAATCATATCAAGAGGTTGTGAACATCGAACATCCAACGTCCAACATCGAATTTTGAATAAGGTATTCTGCCTGTTTTTATAAACGGCAAAGCTAAGCGATTTCATCATTCGATGTTCAAAAAACCGTTTTGAGGCACTGTAACCGAAAATAACTTGTTAATCATATCAAAAGGTTATGATTTAGTTATTTGCAAGTCTAATTCATTGGGTTTTACGAGATTGTCAGCTTTTTACCTGCTGACAAATGCGCCGGCCGCAAATAAAAGAATGATTTCATAAATAAAAACCGGCATATAGCTGTGAAAAATAGCATAAATAATTCCGCCGCCTATAATTGCCGGCACCATACAAAAAACCACAATACCTATTTTCCTGCTTACGTTCATCTTTTTCATCTCCTGTATTATCATGCGGCGGTAAACACCAATTTAATAAGATGCCTGTCAATTTGACGATCTATAACAATATTAGACAATCAAGTAAAGAAAAAACTACTATGGTGCTATTAATTCTACACTTGGAAAGTATGATTGATATCTTAAAACATCTCTTGTTAATAAAGCTAAATCTTAGACAGCTGCCTGTGCGCCAATAAAATAATTCGGCAATGGCGTCCTTTTCGCCCCTTTCTTTCTTCTGTATTTAAGGAAAGCCTTCCCAGCTAAAAAAAGAGCTTCTTTCGGAATTTCCAACAGTTGCAAGCCTGCTTTGTGAACAGCAGCCTCTAATTCCTCTATTAACTTAAAACCAATTGATATTTCGAAATAAATTATTGAATTAATGATATTGTCTGTTTTAATAGAGACTTAAAACTTAAATCCTAAAACATAAAACTTTTCGTAAAAAGTGGTTTTTTGACTTTTTACTAAACCGTCAATCTTGGCATAACCTGTAATTTTCATATTTAATATTAATGGCCAAGCACGTTCTGCACGAACGTCCAGGAACCCGTTTGACCGCTTCTTTAAAGTCCACCTGGTCAAACAGCTCAACAAACCGGATCACATCACCACCGGTGCCGCAGCCAAAACACTGCCATAAGTTTGTTGTTGGATTTACGGAAAGGGAAAGATTGTGGTCATCGTGGAAGGGGCATAAGCCAAACCAGCTTTTGCCGTTTTTCTTAAGTTTGACGCCTTTAGCCCTGACCAGGGCGGCAAGGTCAACGTCTTTTTTGATACGCTCGATCGTTTCTTTTTCTATCATATCTCATATCTCCGTTTTCTCTGAGTTGTTTAATTAAGATGTCTCTTAAATGGTTCAACGCTTCCCGGAACTGCACAGGATTAACCATAGCATGGCCGCTTATGTACTCCCTGTCATGTCTGTGAAGGTCATGGCCGGTAATCATAAAACTTGCTATCTGCCTGCCGTTTTGCCTGAACCGGACTTGTCATGGCGTAGCCTTTGAGCGAAAGCCGGATGTCAGCCAGGTCATCGCCCATGCATAAATAAAATGCGACTCTGAATATGTCCGTTGTTTCAAGACTGCTTGTGTTCAATAAAATCAGCTCCTTTCATGTTGATTTATTCGGAAAGATACGATAAAAAATAAAAAGCGGTTTCAAAAGGGTTCTTGCCCTGCGAAGCTTCTTTTTTCCGGCCATCAACTGCCTAAAGTTTGCCGACTTTTTGTTGATGGCCTTTTTTTCTGCCCTAAAATACCGTAAAATATACCCAAACGTAGAAAATAATGGGAACACTTATGGTATAGAAAATACCTAATGCATTTCCATATGTCAACACAAAAAACTTGATTAACACATAAAATAAGGGCACACTAAGGTATAAATATAATCAAAATGACTTAATTATTCAAAATTTATGGAGTTATTATGACATTAGGAGAGCGAATAAAACGCCTTAGGCAGGAACGAGGATGGTCTCAAATGCAGCTGTCCAAAAAGCTTAATGTTCATCAGAAACAAATTTCCGGCTATGAGCGTAGCATCCATGCCCCTTCTATTGATCTTTTGATGAAAATATCCGAACTTTTCAACGTCTCCCTTGATTACATTGCTTTTGACGACAGGGAAGATGAACAGCGTATACAAATAGCAGATCGTGAACTGATGCAGACTGTTAAAGAACTTGATGCTTTGTCGGAAGAAGACAGAACGACAATAAAAGCAGTGCTCAATACGTTTATCATTAAAAATCGTTTTCAACGCCTGGCATCAGATACAGGCACTAGACCTTAGCAAGTTGAGCATGAAACAATGGCCGATAAAACAGATATTCTCGACCTTATAAAAGAAAGTGCAGCAAAAAAGATATTGTTTCTTCCCCATGCTGTACGCCAGATGTTAAAACCTGATCGAATGATAACCGCAAAGGACGTCAGGCGTGTTATCGCAAACGGTGAAGTAATAGAAGACTATCTTGAAGACACTCGTGGACACAGTTGTCTGATTCTTGGTATTATCACAGATCGCTCAATACATGTCGTCTGCTCTCCTAAAGAAGAATATCTGACAATCATTACGGCCTATGTGCCGAACAAACATGAATGGGAAGATAATTATAAAAAAAGGAAAAAATCATGAAGTGCATGCACTGTCAGGGAAAAATGATTAAAGCCACTGCACCCTTTCATGTTGATCGGAAGGGATATCATTTAACATTGGATGTAGTTCCGGCCTGGGTGTGCCAGCAATGCGGTGAAATTTATTTTGATGAGCCCGAAGTTGATTCTATTCAAGAAATTATTCAAGCGCTTGAAGATCGCACGGAAAAACTTACTGCTGTGGCATAACCATTGTAGCCGCTTGTCTATTTTAACGCACCGACTGGCGTGCTGCCTGCATCTTCTTAAATAATCTGCGGGACATTACCGTACATTGCATTATTTAAAAAAACCAAAGCTGTAGCAATGTCCGGTAATTCAGATTATGTAATCAGTAGCAACCAGCACGCCAGGCGGGGCTTAAAGCGAAGGTAAGCGGCTGGCATTTTAAAACTGCTTCGCAGTGCTGCAACGCAGCTGGCTCGGCACAAGGCACTCGGAGGTATTCTGTCAATTTTATATAAAAAAATGGCGGTAGCGCTAAGCACGTTCTGCACGAATGTCCCGCATTCTTCGATGGACACCTATCTTTTTTATGGCCGTTACGGTTTTTTCTCCAATACTAACCAACTATTTTTTTTAACAGTGTCAACAAATAAATAACTGCCATCTTTAAAAATTATTTTTATAGATGATCCCTTTTTTAGTTCTAAAATATCTTCAAAATTTATTATATCTTTTGGACTTACCTTACAATATTTATTTAAATCTTTCTTTTTCAAAAGAACTACGCCATTTAACCATTCCACGATACCAACTGAAGGAACATTAATTATTTCCATATTTAGTAAAGGAGGATATGTTTTTATTTCTTTAGTTTTTTCGAATCCACATCCCATAAAAACTATAATATAGAAAATTATGCAAAGAATCGATATTTTATTCATTATCACATCAATTTTCCTTTTTACTGTTATTAACCGCCCTTTTTTTTTGTAGCCCAATCATATACTACCATAATCTTATCTGAATAATAGCAAGTTATTTCCTCTTCACATTTTGAAATAGATTTTTTTTCTTCTTTTACTAACGGTATCAAACCTTCAGCCCTATTACCTCTATTTGTATTAACGGAAACATAATAATAAGGAGGGCAATTTTCGCTTCTATGCTGTAAATTTTCAGGCAACCAAGGCGTCCTTGGATCTCTATCGGTTGACGGATCTGGTGGGCTTTGTCCTGGATCAAAGCCACCACCACCTCTTAATCCAAAAAAATCTGTTAAATTTATAGCATTGCATGAAGCATATAAATATAAATTTATTCCGCCTGCCAACCCAATCGGATCCGGTGTAATATATCTTCCTGCCTTCGGATCATAATACCGGAAGTAATTATAATGCAGGCCGGTCTCTTCCTCGAAGAACTATCCCGGAAAGCGGAGTGGATTCGTAATAGTAGAAGCTGCATCGACGTTTGCCTTACCGAAAGAAGAGTATTGCGCAGACCACACAACAGCCCCGTTGACAGCCGTCATCTTCTGCGGAGTCCCGAGATGATCTGTGTGGTAAAAGTAGTAATTAGCTCCAACCTTCATAAACAGCGGATCCGTTGTCCATGTGCTTCCGTGTTTGTAACCGTAGGCCTTGATCTCGGTACCGGTTGAGTCGTATTCCCCAACAAGCCCTTCATCAGCATAATGAAAGTAGGTCATGACTCCACCAACTTCTTTCCAGAGTCTCCGACCAAACGGGTCGTAATAATATGAAGCGATTAAATTATCCGAATCATCCCGAACTTCGCTCATCCTGTCTTCTGTATTGAAGATCGTCTGCGCATAAAACCCCTAAAGAGGACTTTTTTTACCCCCTTAAAAACCACATCCATATCAAAGAACTTCCTTAAGTCTATAGCAATATCCTTTAAAAATCAAGCAGATATTGCAGTTAAAGAAAAAATGACCTGCTGTGGCCGGTTGCGGACTTTTTTCTTTAATCGTAAAAATAAAATGGCAGGATTCCTTTGTTCAGGGTGGAGGGTGGGGTAAGAATAAGATCAGACCAGCCGCTTACCTTTCTGCCCTGCCCTCCAGAGGCGGATAAACCTGGCGGGCTAAATGCTTTGATTACATAAACTCGCGTTATCAGGCGGAGCTACCCTATTGTTTTTTTAAAATGGATGCTCTGTCTGATAACGACAGATTATGTAAGAAGCTGCATTTAGTGTGACAGGCAGGGCATTAAGAAAAGACCAGGCGGCTGCTTCCTTATTCCTGATCATCTTTAAGGCTTTCTGATGGGTGATATTTGGCATGGATTTCTTTAAGGTCATTGATGGTGACACGGGTGTATACCTGGGTGGTTTCTATGCAGGCGTGACCAAGCATCTCCTGGATGTGTCTGATCGGTGCTCCGTTTTTTAGCATGTGGGTGGCGCAGGTTCTTCTAATGGTGTGGGGCGATACGGGCTTTCTTATCATGGCTGCAACCTTGTATTTTCTTATTATGGCCTGAACGCTTCCGGTATTAAGCGGCCTGCCTGAATGATTTAAAAACAATCTTCTTTCTTTGGGGTTATTCTTTGCGTAATACGGCCGGATATGTTCCAGGTATTCTTTAAGGTATCCGGCGGCCTTTTTGCTTAGAGGAACGACTCTTTTTTTGCCGCCTTTGCCTTTGCGGATATAAAGAACCCTGTCTTTAAGATCAGCATGATAGACTTCAAGGCTGATCAGTTCGTTTAACCTGATGGCTGTCGAGTACATTGCTTCCAGCATGGCCATGTCTCTTATACCGGTCTTCAAAGACAGATTAGGTGCTGATAACAGGGCTTTTATTTCTTTTAGTGTGAGTGTGATTTGTATCTTCCTGTTTATTCTGCAGGTCTCTACAATACCTTCAGTGGGATTGATTAAAAGTCTGTGGGTCTTGGTCAGATATTCGAACAGTCGCTTGACTGCATGTATTTTAAGGGCTCTTGTTTCCATGGCCACAGGTTGGCTGGTAAGATATTCCTGATAATCAAGGATTATCTTATGAGTAACTTCTTTTAAATCGTTGATATTGCGTGTTTTAAAGTATTCCTTAAACTGATTAAGATAAAAGATGTAATGGTTAATGGTCGATTTTGCATAACCGGCAGCTTTAAGCTGATTCTTGTATTCAAGTATGGTTATGATGATGTCCAATCCTTACCCCCTCCCTCCCCCTGGGTCTTTCTTTCTCCCGAACCTCGTAGTTGTTGTATATATTCTATAATTGCAGATAGATAAGCTTGTTTTTTCAAACCTCGCAGTACCCTCGTAGTTGCCCTGTTTACCCTCGTAGTTAAATCGAGTTGCGGACCACGAGTTGCGGGTTGCGCGTTAATGCGACCAATAATTTATGATCGATCTTTATCCTTTTTTACTTGTGGGGGCGTAGCAGAGCTTCGCCCCATCAGCTTTTTAATTTCTTCAACCGGTGTAAGGTTCAGATAACACTTGCCGCCTTCAATGCCCTAGCCGCGGTAGTTCAAGGCATAGGTGTATTCTTTGCCCCTGGCGCCGACCCTGGCATAAAGATACTCCAGATCCTCTAACTGCTTGATATGGGTTCTTACCTGCCAGTCGGTCCAGCCGATGTGTTCCCGGATCATGCGCCAGTTAAAATGAATTTCCTCGATGGCTTTATCCAGTTTTGCGGCAATTTGTTTAATCATCTCGTAAATGGCGTCCAGCAATGTCCTGGAGGGCTTTGCCAGCTCGTCAAGGCTTTGGCCCAGGACTTCGTTGGCAAGCCGGTTAGCGGTTTCAATATCATCGAGGGTAACTTCGATGATACGATAGAAAATAAAAAGCGGTTTCAAAAGGGTTCTTGCCCTGCGAAGCTTCTTTTTTCCGGCCATCAACTGCCTAAAGTTTGCCGACTTTTTGTTGATGGCTTTTTTTCTGCCCTAAAATACCGTAAAATATACCCAAACGTAGAAAATAATGGGAACACTTATGGTATAGAAAATACCTAATGCATTTCCATATGTCAACACAAAAAACTTGATTAACACATAAAATAAGGGCACACTAAGGTATAAATATAATCAAAATGACTTAATTATTCAAAATTTATGGAGTTATTATGACATTAGGAGAGCGAATAAAACGCCTTAGGCAGGAACGAGGATGGTCTCAAATGCAGCTGTCCAAAAAGCTTAATGTTCATCAGAAACAAATTTCCGGCTATGAGCGTAGCATCCATGCCCCTTCTATTGATCTTTTGATGAAAATATCCGAACTTTTCAACGTCTCCCTTGATTACATTGCTTTTGACGACAGGGAAGATGAACAGCGTATACAAATAGCAGATCGTGAACTGATGCAGACTGTTAAAGAACTTGATGCTTTGTCGGAAGAAGACAGAACGACAATAAAAGCAGTGCTCAATACGTTTATCATTAAAAATCGTTTTCAACGCCTGGCATCAGATACAGGCACTAGACCTTAGCAAGTTGAGCATGAAACAATGGCCGATAAAACAGATATTCTCGACCTTATAAAAGAAAGTGCAGCAAAAAAGATATTGTTTCTTCCCCATGCTGTACGCCAGATGTTAAAACCTGATCGAATGATAACCGCAAAGGACGTCAGGCGTGTTATCGCAAACGGTGAAGTAATAGAAGACTATCTTGAAGACACTCGTGGACACAGTTGTCTGATTCTTGGTATTATCACAGATCGCTCAATACATGTCGTCTGCTCTCCTAAAGAAGAATATCTGACAATCATTACGGCCTATGTGCCGAACAAACATGAATGGGAAGATAATTATAAAAAAAGGAAAAAATCATGAAGTGCATGCACTGTCAGGGAAAAATGATTAAAGCCACTGCACCCTTTCATGTTGATCGGAAGGGATATCATTTAACATTGGATGTAGTTCCGGCCTGGGTGTGCCAGCAATGCGGTGAAATTTATTTTGATGAGCCCGAAGTTGATTCTATTCAAGAAATTATTCAAGCGCTTGAAGATCGCACGGAAAAACTTACTGCTGTGGCATAACCATTGTAGCCGCTTGTCTATTTTAACGCACCGACTGGCGTGCTGCCTGCATCTTCTTAAATAATCTGCGGGACATTACCGTACATTGCATTATTTAAAAAAACCAAAGCTGTAGCAATGTCCGGTAATTCAGATTATGTAATCAGTAGCAACCAGCACGCCAGGCGGGGCTTAAAGCGAAGGTAAGCGGCTGGCATTTTAAAACTGCTTCGCAGTGCTGCAACGCAGCTGGCTCGGCACAGGGCACTCGGAGGTATTCTGTCAATTTTATAGTAATTAAAAAAGGTTGTGCAGACTCATTCCACAAGAGTTTAATAGACTTATCAATGTATCAAGGAGCGTCCCGGAACCCGGAACCCGGTAGCGCTAAACACGCTCTGCACGAAAGTCCCGCATTCCAGCCCCCTACTGAGTATTATCCAATCTTTTTAAAACGTTTGATATCCATAAAGACATGGCTTTTTTAATGAGACTTACTCGCGGTATTATATAGTTTAATATCATTATTGGGAAAATCAGTGGAGTCCAGAGACCAAAATACATCCATGAATAGTTTGTCCTAGAAGTTGTGTATGAGAGGATCTCTATATCTCTTGTTTTCGGCTTGATATGTTTTTCAATGTGCTCGTTAATGACCATAATAAAATATATGTTTATTGCTAAGATTGAAAAAAATGGTATGCCGCTAAAGTCTGAATTTTCCATGTATATTTCAATTTTTGAGTTACTTTCGCTATTTTTTGAATGGATGTACTTTATTTTTTTTTGGACTCCTTTTGCAGAGTCCAAGATATAGATTTCTCCAAGACCGTTTATAAATTTCTCTGGAATCTTCTCCAATATTTTGCCGACAATTTTTACTATATTTGTTTTGTATTTAATTTTACTACTATCGATTATTTTCATTTTTATCCTCTAAGGTTTTGGATCAGAGATATTAAAAGGTCCGCATGCTACAATATACATTGCATACGAAAGTATTCTTGTTCTTAATGGTAAACATTTGAAATTAGGATGATTAAGTGCTTTCTCCAATGCTTTACATTCATCTTTGTGTCTTGGTGGTTTGAATTGCAATGGTCCACCATAGGGTGTGAAACGCGGTTTGTTTTACTCTTTGAATTTACGCCTTTGTTCCTTGTAGTCTATTATTTTATCAATCGTATATGCAGTTGCAACAGTCACTACTCCAATAATTATAATCGTTGGTACATAAATTACAAAATTACCATCAAGATCGAAGTTATTTATCGGATTATTTAAAGAATATGAAAAAAGATTGATCCCACCCTCAAGCCCTATAGGATCAACGATCAAATACCGTCCAATCCCAGAATCATAGAATCTGTGGTAATTGTAGTGAAGACCTGTCTCTTGGTCATAAAGCTGACCTGGAAAACGAAGATTATTTGTGACGGTGGAAGCAGCATCAACACTTGCTTCACCGAAAGAGGAATACTTAGCCGACCAAACAACTGCCCCGTTAACAGCCGTCATCTTCTGCGGCGTTCATAGATGATCGGTGTGATAGAAGTAGTAATTTGTGCCCACTTTCATAAAAAGTGGATCGGTAGTAAAAAGAGAGTTAGGTTTGTAGCTATAAGTTTTTGTCTCAGCTCCGGTTGAGTCGTATTCTCCAATCAACCCTTCATCGGCATAATGAAAATAAGTCATGACTCCGCCAACCTCTTTCCAGAGTCTCCGGCCGAACGGATCGTAATAATACGAAGCAATCAAGGTATCACTTTCGTCTCTTACTTCGCTCATCCTGTCTTCTGTATTGTAAAAGAACTTTGTTACAACCCCGCCAACGGTCTTTTGAGTCATGTTGCCGTTGGAATCGTAAACGTAGGATAAGTCATTGTAGCCGATAAGCTCGTTATTGGTGTTGTATGACCAATCCCCGGTCACTCCTTCAGAAGTCAGCCTGTTTCTCACACCATCATACGTAAACGCTTCATCATCAAAATCAGGATTATCCACATCTGCCAGGCGATACAGATCGTCATAATCGTAATCATAATCGCCATGGTCGGTGGCTTTCTGAGTAATGTTGTCTACCTTATCAAAAGTGTACTGGTAATTCAACAAAACATTTTGCCCGGGGTCTTTGGCCGTAATCGACTTAACCCTCATCAGCGGGTCATAAGCAAATTCTTTAGTACTTCCTCCGGGAAGCATCATGGATTTTGGCCGGTTCCAGGTGTATTCGCTGATTGTTATAAAGCCTGCGTTTGGTATCTGGACTCCGGTGAGCTGATTGTTTGGGTCAACAATCAGGTCGTGACCTTCCGCTTTATAGGTCGCAATTCCATTTATAACAAGCGGTTACCTGTTACTGCCTGTCATTGTCAAAGAGCACGGTTTTGACCGTTTTTTTAAAAGTCATATTCATACCGGATGAATTTTAATTCCCTTTTCTTTATTACATTTACGCATAATATGCAATGACTTTGGCAGTTAAAGGATAATGCTCATTAACCCCGCAGGGTGGCGCCATTAGCGCAATTAAAAATATAAACGCCATTAGCGTAAATAATATGACGGTTTTTACCGATGATTAAATAAAAAGACAAAAATCACCTTATCTAAGGGAGTGGAAGGCCGGTTCCGGTAGCGCAGGTGCAAAGGGAGCGGAGCAGGGCTGCAAGGAGACATAATAAACCTGTTATGTCTAGTGGAGTGAGGGAAGGTTTTTGGCAGGATACATGCTTACCTTATTTTTTTAAAATTGACCTGCATGTATCATGACAAAAAGCCACGGCTGATAAGGCGCCTTATCAGCCGTGCCGAACGTAGCGACTTGCAGCCCTGTGGAGCGACCGGCGCACCATCGCTACCGGAGCCGGACTGTAGCGGGGTGGGCGGGAGTTAAAATAAAGACCGGCTGCGGCATTAAAACTGATAAACTTCCTTTCCGCAGCCACTCCTTTCTATTCCTTATCCTTTTCACGGGGATGGCAGCGTTTGTGAACTTCCTTCAGGTCTGTAATGCTGACATGTGTGTAAATCTGAGTGGTGTTCATTGAGGCATGACCCAACAACTTTTGAATGATTCTGATGCCTGCCTTGTTTTTGAGCATGGCTGTTGCGCAGGTATGCCGGAACGTATGACAATGGATGTTCTTTTTGATTTTGGCTTTCTTTGCGTATTTTTTAACCAGATCCCATACCGACGTATGATCAAACCGTTTCCCGCGGGACGATAAAAATACATGGTTGTTGTACGGGTCTTTGATCAGTTCCGGTCTTACTGACTTGATATAGTTTTCAAGATAACGGCAGGCAATCCGGCCGACGGGCACCATCCGTTCCCTGTTCCCTTTTCCCTGCACACGGATAAAGCCATCATGATAATCCACATCATTTAAAGTCAGGTTCCGAAGTTCGGTTTTTCTGATCCCCGAAGAATACAGTACTTCAAGGATGGTGCGATCCCTGTAGCCGATAACGCTTTTTACATCCGGCGCATGAATGATCTTTCTTGCCTCAGACGTGGTCAGGATACTGCTCGGCAGGGTTTTCGGTTCTTTGGCATAATGGATGTCCCTTGCCGGATTGCTCACGATATATTCTGTTTCTTTTAAAAACTTCAAAAACTGTTTTACTACCGACAGCATGCTGTTTTGATAACGGATGCAGTTTGGATATCCCTTATAATTAATCTGTTGATACAGCTTGATTTGATAATCTGCGATAATATCCTTTGTAATGTTGTCAACATGGCTGATACCACAACCTGCAAGGTATTCAATAAAACGGTCAAGTTTACGGATAACTCCATAGATGGTAATTTGAGACCGGTTCAGCACTTTCAGGGTGTTTTCAAATTTATTGGCCATATGTGTAAGGTTATTCATGCTTTGGTTTCATCCTTTTAATTTGCGGTTTTATGGTTTTTCTATCCTCTTTGTCCCTTTCCCTGGGATGGGTCTTTTTATGAACTTTTTTGATATCAAGGCCCAGAGACCGGATATAGATTTCTGTGGTGCCGGGATATGCGTGACCAAGCATCTTTTGCACGGCTGTTATATCAGCATTGTTTTTGATTAAGCCGGATGCAAAACTGTGACGGAACAAATGCGGGCTTACAGCCCTTTTTATTTTAGCTGCTTTTGCATGTTTTCTGACCATAACACTTACTGCCTGCCTGCGGATGGGATGACCATATATATCAACAAACAGATTTCTATTTGAACGGTTTTTCTTTGTGTACCAGGGTCTTACTTTGGCTATGTATTCTCTAATAAATCTGACTGCATGCCTGCCCACGGGCACAACCCTGTCTTTTTGCCCTTTTCCTTTAACTCTGAGCATCCTTGCTTGTAGATCCGCATCATAAATAGTAAGCAGACACAGCTCTTTATTCCTGATACCGGTAGAATAAAACAGCTCCAAAATCGCACGGTCACGGATACCCAAAAGTGTGCCCAGGTTCGGTTGATCCAGTATCTTGTTTGCTTCTTTTGGTGTGAGAACATCCTTGATAAGCCCTGTTTCTTTTTTAGGTTCTTTTATTGTTTCTGTCGGATCGATAAAGATGATGTTTGCCTTTTCTAAATATTCAAAGAACCGTTTGACTGATCGGATTTTGATACACAGGGTGCTTGTTTTGTATGGTTTGCCATCGATGGTTCTGTAATCGTAAAGACCGGCAATGTAGCTTTCTATCATGGATTTTGTGACTTTTTTCATGTCGGGTTCCTGTGTAGAGTAAAGGAAGTGTTTCAAATTATAGATGTAAGATTTTATTGTTGCCGGTGATCGATTCAATACCTTTAAATGCTCTTTAAACTTAAACAGAATATCGCTTGTATTATCCACAGGTTATCCTTTTCGGTATGATTATGATAAGTGCCGCAGTACGCTTATGACGGTGTTTTTGATATGTGCTATATATTACTTCTTCCCGGATTAGCTCGAAGTTGAGGTAATGTTCCTTATAAACCTTTATCAGGCATGGCTTTGCCGCATTCACGCCTTGCCCTCGTAGTGGGCTCGAACCGGGCTCGAACTACCCTCGCAGTTTAAGATTTCATGCTCGTAGTTGCGATTTTACCCCTCGTAGTTGTCGTCAATGATGCCGGCTTTGTCTGCTTTTTTCTCAAGCTGTTTGATACCGGTAAGTCCGATCAAAAAAGGCTTGCCGTCCTCTCCGCCTCCTGTATAGACAAGCTCATACACGTATTCTTTGCCACGCTTTCCTACTGTTGAGTAGATATATTCCAACTCTTCAAGCTGCCGGATATGGGTTCTTATCTGGAAGTCACTCCAGCCGCTGTATTCTCTAATCTGACGGCGGTTAAAGCGATATTCTTTCCGGCTGGGTTTATGCTTTATGCAGGCGCACATGGCTTTTATGAGCAATAAAAGCTTTCTTGATGACGGCGATAATTCATCAAGGGATCTGCCAAGGACGTAGTTTGCTATCTCATTGGCCTTTTTGATATCAGCCAGGGTTACGTTGATGTATTCTATTGCCTTACCGGTAGATTTCATTGTCCGGACTTTGCGCTGGTATTGATAAAGGTAGGTTATGGCCAAAATCAGGTTGAGGTATTTGGTATGGTCTCTGCGGGCTCTTAACGACTTGCTGGTAAAGGTTAAAAGCCCGGCATAGGGGTTGAACACATGCAGGGGCTTTAGCAGCTTATTTGCGCTTTGGTGCTTTTTGATAATTTTAGCTGATTTAAGCTTGCTGATCATCCCTTCCATGGTGTGACTTTGTCTTTGCTTGGCAAGGATTTTTTTTGTCATCTGTTCGGATTCGTCGATGGAGATAAAGACAAACCTGCTTGCGGTTTCTCCGTCTATATCAACCTTGGTTGTGGTGATAAAGACCATAAGTGGACCTTCCACCGTGTTGTCCTGGGTTTTTAATTCTCCGGTGGCAGGGTCCTTTCCGGTATAGGCAATTGTGATCTTTTTTGATGACTGAATACTTCTGATGGAATAAACCGCCCCGCTTGTGCCGTCTAATTCCTCGATGGCAAGGATTTTGTGTTTAAGGCTGTCTTTATCCTTGTAAAACAAAGCCTGGTCGGTAAGGCGGGTGTATTTGACAAAATCGTCTTCAGGTATCATCGATAGCACCGTATCCTGCAAAAAGGACTTTCCTGCAGCAGACCGGCTTTGTATCATCACCGATAAGGGAGATTCCATCTTGCGAGAGATGGCCGCAATGTAGCATAAAAGCTTGTTCATCTCTTCGCCGGTATAGCCCAGGGTCTCAAAGTCGGTGAGGATCTCATTGAACATGTCCGGTTTGTTTAAAAACGCAAGGGCTGCTTTTTTGTCTTTGGCAGTCATTTGTTCTTTGTCCTGGACTTGTTCGGGCCTTTGATAGTTTTCTGCCAGCTCAAGGAGCCTTTCCACATCCTGGTTAACAGCGCTTTCATCCGCTCCGAACAGATCGCAAAGGCCCTTTATTAGAAAGTTTCTTGATCTTGCAGAATAAAAATCCACCGTGTCCACGTGAAGGCGCTTTTTTGATTTATCGTAATAGATGCCCTTGACCGTGGCTTTGAGTTTACTGTTGTTCTTTGAAAGCCCCCTGACTTCGTACTTGCGGCCATCTGCGGTCATGATAAAACCGTAATCGGTTTTAATGATCTGTTCCTTTTTTCCTTTAACTGCTTGTGTGGCTTGTGGATTGGACTGATGCAAGAGTTCTTTGAACTGATCTTTCGCATTTGCAGTTAAATAAAAATAATCATTGATGTCCTGTCCATGGGCAAGCACCACAGGCCATGTGCGTATGTTTTCGGCCTGGAGCCTGGACGATACGCTTTCGGTTGCCTTTGCTCCTGATTCATCGGCGTCAAAGCAGATGTACACGGTCTTAACGCCGGATTGATTAAACAGGCGCACATGATCAGGTGTAAGGCCGTTTGTGCCGTAGCAGGGGATGGTGTTTTTGATACCGGCATTGATCAATGTAAGACTATCGATGATAGATTCGGTAAGGATGATCTCTTTATGAGATTTGGCAGCCTGGCGATTGAACAGGCCACGTCTTTCTCCGGGTAAATACAGATGATCAGGAACATTGCCGGAGATCATGCCTGACTGTGCGTTGCATGACTGAGAGCGTCCTCGCTCAGGCAGGTTCGCAGACAGGTCATCGATCCTGCGGCCGTAAATACCGGCAGGGTTGCCATTAAGATCATAAAGCGGGAACGTTACATATCCGTAAAAATGCTCTTTTCCTTTTTCGGTTAATACTCCGATTTGTTTTAGCTGCTCAAAAATATCACCCTCACCGGGAAGTGTGTTGAGCAACGTACCGTTTGCAAAGCCGACTTTAAAATCAGAAAATATGGCATTATTGGTAATGCCTCGTTTGCCAAGATATTCCTTTGCCCTGGGATCTTCTGCAAAGGCTGTGTGATAAAACCCGACAACACGATTTAAAAGCTTAATCAGCTTAACAGCCATACCGCCTGCCTGTGCGTGGCACCTGTCTGCGTGCCTGCCTGAGCGAGAACGCTCGCAGTCAGGCACCGCACAGGCAGGCTCAGACAGGGGTTGTTTTTTAGACGGCTTCTTTGATTTGCTTTTCCCGGTTGCCTTAAAGCCGTTATCAGACAAGCGTTTCACCGCCTCTTTAAAGTCCACCTGGTCAAACATCTCAACAAACCGGATTACATCACCGCCGGCGCCGCAGCCAAAACACTGCCATAAGTTTGTTGTTGGATTTATAGAAAGTGAAGGATTGTGGTCATCATGGAAGGGACATAAGCCAAAGTAGCTTTTGCCGTTTTTCTTAAGTTTGACGCCTTTTGCCCTGACCAGGGCGGCAAGGTCAATGTCTCTTTTGATGCGCTCGATCTTTTCTTTTTCTATCATTCTCGTATCTCCCTTTTTCGGTTTCTCGCAATTTCTCAAAAAGTATGTCTCTTAGATGATTTAACGATTCTCTAAACTGTAACGGATTTACCAGCGCATGGCCGTTTCTGTATTCTTTGTCATGTCTGGTAAGATCCTGGCCGGTAAACATAAAGCTTGCTATCTGTTTGCCGTTTCTTCTGAATCGGATGGTTTCAAGATCACCGCCCATGCATAAAAAAAATGCGCCTCTGAATATGTCTGTGGTTTCCAAGCTGTTTGTTATCAATAAAATCACCTCCTTTCATGTTGATTTATTCGGAAAGATACGATAGAAAATAAAAAGCGGTTTCAAAGGGCTTGCCCGCCTCAGGCGTGGTTTTTGCCCTGTGAAGCTTCTTTTTTCCGGCCATCAACTGCCTAAACTTTACCGAGTTTGAGTTGATGGCCGCTCTTTTTTCCCGTAAACTCCCGTCTAAAGCCTGTCAAGAAAAAAATCAACAGATTTTACCTTTCATAAATCAATTCATTAATGCACTGTTAAAGTGCATTTGTCAACAGCAAAAAGCATGTTTTTTAAAACCTGTGTTATAAAGGTTGTTATGCCACAGAAACCAACATTTAAATTACCTCCGCTGAACTTGGGTAATGAACCCATTGGGCAAAGAATTGCCAGACTGAGGAAGGTAAAAGGATATACACAGACTGACCTGGCTAATGAATTGTCACAGGGAGAACCGTCAGAGAGAGTGATCCACAATCTTCGTGTGCTTATCTCGGACTATGAAAGGAATAAAATAAGGCCAAACTATGAAATGGTTATAAGGCTTGCATTGGCACTTGGTGTAACGGCAGATGAGCTGCTTGGAATTAAGCAATCCAAAAATAAGAACAACAAGCCAAACCTTAAAATACAAAAACGAATGAAGAATATTGAAAAACTCCCCGCCCCACAGCAAAAAACACTTCTAAAAACAATTGATACTTTTCTCAAGGCCGAACAGATATAAAAATAAGGAAGCCGCTTGTCTATTTTAACGCCTCGCCTGTCATGCTGCCTGCATCTTCTTACATAATCTGCGGAACATTACCGTACATTGCATCATTTTAAAAAACCAAAGCTGTAGCAATGTCCGGTAATTCAGATTATGTAATCAGAGGCAAGCATCACGCCAGGCGAGGCTTGAAGCGGAGGGAAGCGGCTGCCATTTTAAAACTGCTGTCGCAGTGCTGCAACGCAGCTGGCTCGGCACAGGGCACTCGGAGGTATTCTGTCAATTGTATAGTAATTAAAAAAGGTTGTGCAGGCTCATTCCACAAGAGTTTAATAGACTTATCAATGTATCAAGGAACGTCCCGGAACCCTTATCAATGTATCAAGGAACGTCCCGGAACCCGCAACCCGTCCCGCAACCCGGAACCCGTAGGTTCCTACTTGCAAGGTAAAACACGTGATTTTATAATTTCATCAATTCTGGACTTCACAGATTGAAGAGCAGGGCTATCATTTGAAAATTGAATATTTCTTATAATATCAGAAAGCAAAATATCTCTTTCGTGCTCTAACAGCTTACTTGTTTCCTTGAAAATCAAATTAACAGTAAAGCTATGTTTCTCATCCATAGAGAATATAACGACATAGTTTCGTCCATCTGATTTACGCACATAAATTCCTTTAATGTGGTCAGTTTTAAAAATAAATCCTTTTGATACTGATCGAAAGAACCCATGTTTGGATTTCAAAAGAAAAATCTTTTTATTTGTTTCTGAGGATCCTTTAAAAAACATTAAATTATGTGGGGTTAATAAGGCTTGTTCAACTAATAATCTATAATAAGAATCTGGCACGTAATGGGATACATTGCTATCTGTAGCAATCTCTTTGAGATTTGCGATCCATTTTTGATTATTTCTTCCCTCCAAAAAGTCAGTTATAGCTATACAAAAATCATTATAACAAATCAAAATACCAGTATCGCCCACTTTGTTAATCTTACCAGTGTTTCTTGGTAAATGTAGCTTTACTTCTAAAAAATCTACATAGCACCAATCATTTTGGGGAATATTTTGCCGCACT
Source organism: Chaetoderma sp. LZ-2023a (assembly GCA_034401795.1). Lineage (NCBI taxonomy): Eukaryota > Metazoa > Mollusca > Caudofoveata > Chaetodermatida > Chaetodermatidae > Chaetoderma > Chaetoderma sp. LZ-2023a. Next base: position 44,903 of record JAVVLW010004954.1, read on the forward strand.
ATAACGACAGTTTCTGGTATGAAATAAAGTGATTGTTTTTCAGCGAATTTCCATTTTGTCCATAAGTGCCAAACAACATAGGGCTGATTCCAAGCAAATATTAATAGGGCTATTACCGCTAAAATGCTTATTATTCTTTTCCTTGTCACTTGTTTAAATATAGTCATCAAATTCACCGACGAAAAATGTTTTACGTATTTTTTTAGTGGGTCTATTGCAAATTACAATTTATACCTTGCCGTCAAAATTCAAATAAATTGTTGTGTTAAAATTTATCAATGCAAATATCCTTACAATCCTTCGTACAATCATCCACGCATTTCATTTCTACCTTGGCGCATTTGTAAACTGCATAAACTGAATATAAGCCGACTACAAATGCACAAACCGGAGCATTTCCATGAGTTATTATTAAGCAGCCAACCCCAATAACAATATTAGGAAAGTATAGAGCATCATTGATACAAATTGCAGCCTCGAGTCCACATGTAACTTGGCATTTTGTTATACAAGATTGATCCGGAATGGATATTAAACCATATGGATCTATTTTATTAATTGGATTATTTAGGGCATATAAGTAATAGTTAATCCCTCCTTCAATTCCAAGCGAATCAACTTTTAAATATCTTCCCTTTACAGAATCATAATATCTGAACAGATTGTAGTGCAACCCAGTTTCAGCATCGAAGTGCTGTCCAGGGAAGCGGAGTGGATTCGTAATAGTAGAAGCAGCATCGACCGTTGCTTCACCGAAAGAAGAGTATGTGGCAGCCCAAGCGACAGCTCCGTTTGTTGAAGTGAGTTTTTGTGGTGTGCCCAGGTGATCGTTGTGATAGAAGTAATAAGAAGAACCCTCTTTCATAAAAAGCGGATCAGTTGTCCATGTGCTGCCGGGCTTATAGCTGTAAGTCTTGATCTCCGCACCAGTTGAGCCGTACTCCCCTATCAGCCCTTCATCCGCATAGTGAAAGTAGGTTCTTGTTCCACTTACCTCTTTCCACAACCTCCGCCCAAACGGATCGTAATAATACGAAGCAATCAAAGCATCACTTCCGTCTCGAACTTCGCTCAGCCTGTCTTCTGTATTGTAAAAGAACTTTGTCACAACGCCGCCAACGATCTTTTGAGTCATGTTGCCGTTGGCATCGTAAATGTAGGATACGTCATCGTAACCGGTAATCTCGTTATTAGTGTTGTAGGACCAATCCCCGTTCACACCCTCTGCCGTCAGCCGGTTTCCTACACCATCATACGTAAATGCTTCATCATCAAAATCAGGATTGTCAACATCTGCAAGGCGATACAGATCGTCATAATCGTAATCATAATCGCCATGCTCGGTGACTTTTTGAGTAATGTTGTCTACTTTATCAAAAGTGTACTGGTAATTCAACAAAACATTCTGCCCGGGGTCTTTGGCCGTAATCGACTTAACCCTCATCAGCGGGTCATAAGCAAATTCTTTAGTACTTCCTCCGGGAAGTATCATGGATTTTGGCCGGTTCCAGGTGTATTCGCTGATGGTTATAAAACCTGCGTTTGGTATCTGGACTCCGGTGAGCTGATTGTTTGCATCAACAATCAGGTCGTGACCTTCCGCTTTATAGTTCGCAAAACCATTTATAACAAGCGGTTACCTGTTGCTGCCTGTCATTGTCAAAGAGCACGGTTTTGACCGTTTTTTTAAAAGTCATATTCATACCGGATGAATTTTAATTCCCTTTTCTTTATTACATTTACGCATAATATGCAATGACTTTGGCAGTTAAAGGATAATGCTCATTAACCCCGCAGGGTGGCGCCATTAGCGCAATTAAAAATATAAACGCCATTAGCGTAAATAATATGACGGTTTTTACCGATGATTAAATAAAAAGACAAAAATCACCCTATCTAAGGGAGTGGAAGGCCGGTTCCGGTAGCGCAGGTGCAAAGGGAGCGGAGCAGGGCTGCAAGGAGACATAATAAACCTGTTATGTCTAGTGGAGTGAGGGAAGGTTTTTGGCAGGATACATGCTTACCTTATTTTTTTAAAATTGACCTGCATGTATCATGACAAAAAACCACGGCTGATAAGGCGCCTTATCAGCCGTGCCGAACGTAGCGACTTGCAGCCCTGTGGAGCGACCGGCGCACCATCGCTACCGCAGCCGGACTGTAGCGGGGTGGGCGGGAGTTAAAATAAAGACCGGCTGCGGCATTAAAACTGATAAACTTCCTTTCCGCAGCCACTCCTTTCTATTCCTTATCCTTTTCACGGGGATGGCAGCGTTTGTGAACTTCCTTCAGGTCTGTAATACTGACATGTGTGTAAATCTGTGTGGTGTTCATTGAGGCATGACCCAACAACTTTTGAATGATTCTGATGCCTGCCTTGTTTTTGAGCATGGCTGTTGCGCAGGTATGCCTGAACGTATGACAATGGATGTTCTTTTTGATTTTGGCTTTCTTTGCATATTTTTTAACCAGATCCCATACCGACGTATGATCAAACCGTTTCCCGCGGGACGATAAAAATACATGGTTGTTGTACGGGTCTTTGATCAGTTCCGGTCTTACTGACTTGATATAGTTTTCAAGATAACGGCAGGCAATCTTTCCGATGGGCACCATCCGTTCCCTGTTCCCTTTTCCCTGCACACGGATAAAGCCATCATGATAATCCACATCATTTAAAGTCAGGTCCCGAAGTTCGGTTTTTCTGATCCCCGAAGAATACAGTACTTCAAGGATGGTGCGATCCCTGTAGCCGATAACGCTTTTTACATCCGGCGCATGAATGATTTTTCTTGCCTCAGACGTGGTCAGGATACTGCTCGGCAGGGTTTTCGGTTCTTTGGCATAATGGATATCCCTTGCCGGATTGCTCACGATATATTCTGTTTCTTTTAAAAACTTCAAAAACTGTTTTACTACAGAAAGCATGCTGTTTTGATAACGGATGCAGTTTGGATATCCCTTATAATTAATCTGTTGATACAGCTTAATTTGATAATCTGCGACAATATCCTTTGTAATGTTGTCAACATGGCTGATACCACAACCTGCAAGGTATTCAATAAAACGGTCAAGTTTACGGATAACTCCATAGATGGTAATTTGAGACCGGTTCAGCACTTTCAGGGTGTTTTCAAATTTATTGGCCATATGTGTAAGGTTATTCATGCTTTGGTTTCATCCTTTTAATTTGCGGTTTTATGGTTTTTCTATCCTCTTTGTCCCTTTCCCTGGGATGGGTCTTTTTATGAACTTTTTTGATATCAAGGCCCAGAGACCGGATATAGATTTCTGTGGTGCCGGGATATGCGTGACCAAGCATCTTTTGCACGGCTGTTATATCAGCATTGTTTTTGATTAAGCCGGATGCAAAACTGTGACGGAACAAATGCGGGCTTACAGCCCTTTTTATTTTAGCTGCTTTTGCATACTTTCTGACCATAACACTTACTGCCTGCCTGCGGATGGGATGACCATATATATCAACAAACAGATTTCTATTTGAACGGTTTTTCTTTGTGTACCAGGGTCTTACTTTGGCTATGTATTCTCTAATAAATCTGACTGCATGCCTGCCCACGGGCACGACCCTGTCTTTTTGCCCTTTTCCTTTGACTCTGAGCATCCTTGCTTGTAGATCCGCATCATAAATAGTAAGCAGACACAGCTCTTTATTCCTGATACCGGTAGAATAAAACAGCTCCAGAATCGCACGGTCACGGATACCCAAAAGTGTGCCCAGGTTCGGTTGATCCAGTATCTTGTTTGCTTCTTTTGGTGTGAGAACATCCTTGATAAGCCCCATTTCTTTTTTAGGTTCTTTTATTGTTTCTGTCGGATCGATAAAGATGATGTTTGCCTTTTCTAAATATTCAAAGAACCGTTTGACTGATCGGATTTTGATACACAGGGTGCTTGTTTTGTATGGTTTGCCATCGATGGTTCTGTAATCGTAAAGACCGGCAATGTAGCTTTCTATCATGGATTTTGTGACTTTTTTCATGTCGGGTTCCTGTGTAGAGTAAAGGAAGTGTTTCAAATTATAGATGTAAGATTTTATTGTTGCCGGTGATCGATTCAATACCTTTAAATGCTCTTTAAACTTAAACAGAATATTACTTGTATTATCCACAGGTTATCCTTTTCGGTATGATTATGATAAGTGCCGCAGTACGCTTATGACGGTGTTTTTGATATGTGCTATATATTACTTCTTCCCGGATTAGCTCGAAGTTGAGGTAATGTTCCTTATAAACCTTTATCAGGCATGGCTTTGCCGCATTCACGCCTTGCCCTCGTAGTGGGCTCGAACCGGGCTCGAACTACCCTCGCAGTTTAAGATTTCATGCTCGTAGTTGCGATTTTACCCCTCGTAGTCGTCGTCAATGATGCCGGCTTTGTCTGCTTTTTTCTCAAGCTGTTTGATACCGGTAAGTCCGATCAAAAAAGGCTTGCCGTCCTCTCCGCCTCCTGTGTAGACAAGCTCATACACGTATTCTTTGCCACGCTTTCCTACTGTTGAGTAGATATATTCCAACTCTTCAAGCTGCCGGATGTGGGTTCTTATCTGGAAGTCACTCCACCCGCTGTATTCTCTGATCTGACGGCGGTTAAAGCGATATTCTTTCCGGTTGGATTTATGTTTGCATGTGCACATGGCCTTTATGAGCAATAAAAGCTTTCTTGATGACGGCGATAATTCATCAAGGGATCTGCCAAGGACGTAGTTTGCTATCTCATTGGCCTTTTTGATATCAGCCAGGGTTACGTTGATGTATTCTATTGCCTTACCGGTAGATTTCATTGTCCGGATTTTGCGCTGGTATTGATAAAGGTAGGTTATGGCCAAAATCAGGTTTAAATACTTGGTATGGTCTCTGCGGGCTCTTAACGACTTGCTGGTAAAGGTTAAAAGCCCGGCATAGGGGTTGAACACATGCAAGGGCTTTAGCAGCTTATTTGCGCTTTGGTGCTTTTTGATAATTTTAGCTGATTTTAGCTTGCTGATCATTCCTTCCATGGTATGGCTTTGCCTTTGCTTGGCAAGGATCTTTTTTGTCATCTGTTCGGATTCGTCGATGGAGATAAAGACAAACCTGCTTGCGGTTTCTCCGTCTATATCAACCTTGGTTGTGGTGATAAAGACCATAAGTGGACCTTCCACCGTGTTGTCCTGGGTTTTTAATTCTCCGGTGGCAGGGTCCTTTCCTGTATAGGCGATGGTGATCTTTTTTGATGACTGAATACTGCGGATGGAATAGACCGCCCCGCTTGTGCCGTCTAATTCCTCGATGGCAAGGATTTTGTGTTTAAGGCTGTCTTTATCCTTGTAAAACAGGGCCTGGTCGGTAAGGCGGGTGTATTTGACAAAGTCGTCTTCAGGTATCATCGAGAGAACTGTATCCTGCAAAAAGGACTTTCCTGCAGCAGACCGGCTTTGTATCATCACCGATAAGGGAGATTCCATCTTGCGAGAGATGGCCGCAATGTAGCAAAGCAGCTTGTTCATCTCTTCGCCGGTATAACCCAGGGTCTCAAAGTCGGTGAGGATCTCATTGAACATGTCCGGTTTATTTAAAAACGCAAGGGCTGCTTTTTTGTCTTTGGCAGTCATTTGTTCTTTGTCCTGGACTTGTTCGGGCCTTTGATAGTTTTCTGCCAGCTCAAGGAGCCTTTCCACATCTTCGGCAACAGCGCTTTCATCCGCTCCGAACAGATCGCAAAGCCCCTTTATTAGAAAGTTTCTTGATCTTGCCGAGTAAAAATCCACCGTGTCCACGTGAAGGCGCTTTTTTGATTTATCGTAATAGATGCCCTTGACCGTGGCTTTGAGTTTACTGTTGCTCTTTGAAAGCCCCCTGACTTCGTACTTGCGGCCTTTGGTGGTCATGGTAAAACCGTAATCGGTTTTAATGACCTGTTCCTTTTTTCCTTTAACTGCTTGTGTGGCTTGTCGATTGGATTGATGCAGGAGTTCTTTGAACTGATCTTTCGCATTTGCAGTTAAATAAAAATAATGGTTGATGTCCTGCCCATGGGCAAGCACCACAGGCCATGTGCGTATGTTTTCGGCCTGGAGCCTGGACGATACGCTTTGTGTTGCCCTTGTTCCGGATTCATCGGCATCAAAGCAGATGTACACGGTCTTAACGCCGGATTGATTAAACAGGCGCACATGATCAGGTGTAAGGCCGTTTGTGCCGTAGCAGGGGATGGTGTTCCTGATACCGGCATTGATCAATGTAAGACTGTCGATGATAGATTCGGTAAGGATGATCTCTTTATGAGATTTGGCAGCCTGGCGATTGAACAGGCCACGTCTTTCTCCGGGCAAATATAGATGATCAGGGATATTGCCGGAGATCATGCCTGCCTGTGCGTTGCCTGACTGTGAGGGTCCTCGCTCAGGCAGGTTTGCAAGGTCATCGATCCTGCGGCCATAAATACCGGCAGGGTTGCCGTTAAGATCATAAAGCGGGAACGTGACATATCCGTAAAAATGCTCTTTTCCTTTTGCGGTTAATACGCCGATTTGTTTTAGCTGCTCAAAAATATCACCCTCACCGGGAAGTGTGTTGAGCAACGTACCGTTTGCAAAGCCGACTTTAAAATCAGAAAATATGGCATTATCCGTGATTCCACGGTTGACAAGATATTCCTTTGCCCTGGGGTCTTCTACAAAGGCTGTGTGATAGAACTCAATGACACGGTTTAAAAGCTTAATCAGCTTAACAGCCATACCGCCTGCCTGTGCGTGGCACCTGTCTGCGTGCCTGCCTGAGCGAGAACGCTCGCAGTCAGGCACCGCACAGGCAGGCTCAGACAGGGGTTGTTTTTTAGACGGCTTCTTTGATTTGCTTTTCCCGGTTGCCTTAAAGCCGTTATCAGACAAGCGTTTCACCGCCTCTTTAAAGTCCACCTGGTCAAACATCTCAACAAACCGGATAACATCACCGCCGGCGCCGCAGCCAAAACACTGCCATAAGTTCGTTGTTGGATTTATAGAAAGGGAAGGATTGTGGTCATCGTGGAAGGGACATAAGCCAAAGTAGCTTTTGCCGTTTTTCTTAAGTTTGACGCCTTTTGCCCTGACCAGGGCGGCAAGGTCAATGTCTCTTTTGATGCGCTCGATCTTTTCTTTTTCTATCATTCTCGTATCTCCCTTTTTCGGTTTCTCGCAATTTCTCAAAAAGTATGTCTCTTAGATGATTTAACGATTCTCTAAACTGTAACGGATTTACCAGCGCATGGCCGTTTCTGTATTCTTTGTCATGTCTGGTAAGATCCTGGCCGGTAAACATAAAGCTTGCTATCTGTTTGCCGTTTCTTCTGAATCGGATGGTTTCAAGATCACCGCCCATGCATAAAAAAAATGCGCCTCTGAATATGTCTGTGGTTTCCAAGCTGTTTGTTATCAATAAAATCACCTCCTTTCATGTTGATTTATTCGGAAAGATACGATAGAAAATAAAAAGCGGTTTCAAAGGGCTTGCCCGCCTCAGGCGTGGTTTTTGCCCTGTGAAGCTTCTTTTTTCCGGCCATCAACTGCCTAAACTTTACCGAGTTTGAGTTGATGGCCGCTCTTTTTTCCCGTAAACTCCCGTCTAAAGCCTGTCAAGAAAAAAATCAACAGATTTTACCTTTCATAAATCAATTCATTAATGCACTGTTAAAGTGCATTTGTCAACAGCAAAAAGCATGTTTTTTAAAACCTGTGTTATAAAGGTTGTTATGCCACAGAAACCAACATTTAAATTACCTCCGCTGAACTTGGGTAATGAACCCATTGGGCAAAGAATTGCCAGACTGAGGAAGGTAAAAGGATATACACAGACTGACCTGGCTAATGAATTGTCACAGGGAGAACCGTCAGAGAGAGTGATCCACAATCTTCGTGTGCTTATCTCGGACTATGAAAGGAATAAAATAAGGCCAAACTATGAAATGGTTATAAGGCTTGCATTGGCACTTGGTGTAACGGCAGATGAGCTGCTTGGAATTAAGCAATCCAAAAATAAGAACAACAAGCCAAACCTTAAAATACAAAAACGAATGAAGAATATTGAAAAACTCCCCGCCCCACAGCAAAAAACACTTCTAAAAACAATTGATACTTTTCTCAAGGCCGAACAGATATAAAAATAAGGAAGCCGCTTGTCTATTTTAACGCCTCGCCTGTCATGCTGCCTGCATCTTCTTACATAATCTGCGGAACATTACCGTACATTGCATCATTTTAAAAAACCAAAGCTGTAGCAATGTCCGGTAATTCAGATTATGTAATCAGAGGCAAGCATCACGCCAGGCGAGGCTTGAAGCGGAGGGAAGCGGCTGCCATTTTAAAACTGCTGTCGCAGTGCTGCAACGCAGCTGGCTCGGCACAGGGCACTCGGAGGTATTCTGTCAATTGTATAGTAATTAAAAAAGGTTGTGCAGGCTCATTCCACAAGAGTTTAATAGACTTATCAATGTATCAAGGAACGTCCCGGAACCCTTATCAATGTATCAAGGAACGTCCCGGAACCCGCAACCCGTCCCGCAACCCGGAACCCGTAGGTTCCTACTTGCAAGGTAAAACACGTGATTTTATAATTTCATCAATTCTGGACTTCACAGATTGAAGAGCAGGGCTATCATTTGAAAATTGAATATTTCTTATAATATCAGAAAGCAAAATATCTCTTTCGTGCTCTAACAGCTTACTTGTTTCCTTGAAAATCAAATTAACAGTAAAGCTATGTTTCTCATCCATAGAGAATATAACGACATAGTTTCGTCCATCTGATTTACGCACATAAATTCCTTTAATGTGGTCAGTTTTAAAAATAAATCCTTTTGATACTGATCGAAAGAACCCATGTTTGGATTTCAAAAGAAAAATCTTTTTATTTGTTTCTGAGGATCCTTTAAAAAACATTAAATTATGTGGGGTTAATAAGGCTTGTTCAACTAATAATCTATAATAAGAATCTGGCACGTAATGGGATACATTGCTATCTGTAGCAATCTCTTTGAGATTTGCGATCCATTTTTGATTATTTCTTCCCTCCAAAAAGTCAGTTATAGCTATACAAAAATCATTATAACAAATCAAAATACCAGTATCGCCCACTTTGTTAATCTTACCAGTGTTTCTTGGTAAATGTAGCTTTACTTCTAAAAAATCTACATAGCACCAATCATTTTGGGGAATATTTTGCCGCACTATAACGACAGTTTCTGGTATGAAATAAAGTGATTGTTTTTCAGCGAATTTCCATTTTGTCCATAAGTGCCAAACAACATAGGGCTGATTCCAAGCAAATATTAATAGGGCTATTACCGCTAAAATGCTTATTATTCTTTTCCTTGTCACTTGTTTAAATATAGTCATCAAATTCACCGACGAAAAATGTTTTACGTATTTTTTTAGTGGGTCTATTGCAAATTACAATTTATACCTTGCCGTCAAAATTCAAATAAATTGTTGTGTTAAAATTTATCAATGCAAATATCCTTACAATCCTTCGTACAATCATCCACGCATTTCATTTCTACCTTGGCGCATTTGTAAACTGCATAAACTGAATATAAGCCGACTACAAATGCACAAACCGGAGCATTTCCATGAGTTATTATTAAGCAGCCAACCCCAATAACAATATTAGGAAAGTATAGAGCATCATTGATACAAATTGCAGCCTCGAGTCCACATGTAACTTGGCATTTTGTTATACAAGATTGATCCGGAATGGATATTAAACCATATGGATCTATTTTATTAATTGGATTATTTAGGGCATATAAGTAATAGTTAATCCCTCCTTCAATTCCAAGCGAATCAACTTTTAAATATCTTCCCTTTACAGAATCATAATATCTGAACAGATTGTAGTGCAACCCAGTTTCAGCATCGAAGTGCTGTCCAGGGAAGCGGAGTGGATTCGTAATAGTAGAAGCAGCATCGACCGTTGCTTCACCGAAAGAAGAGTATGTGGCAGCCCAAGCGACAGCTCCGTTTGTTGAAGTGAGTTTTTGTGGTGTGCCCAGGTGATCGTTGTGATAGAAGTAATAAGAAGAACCCTCTTTCATAAAAAGCGGATCAGTTGTCCATGTGCTGCCGGGCTTATAGCTGTAAGTCTTGATCTCCGCACCAGTTGAGCCGTACTCCCCTATCAGCCCTTCATCCGCATAGTGAAAGTAGGTTCTTGTTCCACTTACCTCTTTCCACAACCTCCGCCCAAACGGATCGTAATAATACGAAGCAATCAAAGCATCACTTCCGTCTCGAACTTCGCTCAGCCTGTCTTCTGTATTGAAGATCGTCTGCGCAAAAAATCCCTAAAGAGGACTTTTTTTACCCCCTTAAAAACCTTCCCTGTATCAAAGAGCTATATTAAGCCTATAGCAATATCCTTTAATAATCAAGCAGATATTGCAGTTAAAGAAAAAATGACCTGCTGTGGCCGGTTGTGCGATGTTTTTTCTTTAACCGTAAAAATAAAATGGCAGGATTCCTTTGTCCAGGGTGGTGGGTGGGATACGATAATAAGATAAGACCAGCCGCTTACCGCTGTTGCCCTGCCTGGCGGGCTAAATGCTTTGATTACATAAACTCGCGTTATCAGGCGGAGCTACCCTATTGTTTTTTTAAAATGGATGCTCTGTCTGATAACGACAGATTATGTAAGAAGCTGCATTTAGCATGACAGGCAGGGCATTAAGAAAAGACCAGGCGGCTGCTTCCTTATTCCTGATTATCCTTAAGGCTTTCGGATGGGTGATATTTGGCATGGATTTCTTTAAGGTCATTGATGGTGACACGGGTGTATACCTGGGTGGTTTCTATGCAGGCGTGACCAAGCATCTCCTGGATGTGTCTGATCGGTGCGCCGTTTTTTAACATGTGGGTGGCACAGGTGTGGCGCAGGGTGTGGGTAGTGGCTTTCTTTTTAATTCCTGAACGTTTGACACATTCCCTTACTATATCATTTATGGTGGACAGGTTTATTTGGCCGCCAAAGCGTCCGGCAATAAGATACCCTTTGTCCTTATCTTTTATGAAAAAGGGACGAATAAACAGGATATAGTTTTTGGCAAGAGCGCATACACGCTTGCTTAAAGGGACAACACGCTGTTTGTTTCCTTTTCCTTTGATCCTTATGTATCCTGCTTCAAGATCAAGATCGGTTAGTTTGATGCCGGCAACTTCAAAGCGTCTTATGGCGGTGTCGTAGAGAATTTCAAGGATGATACGGTCTCTGTAACCTGTGTTTGTTCGTATGTCCTGGGCAGCCAAAAGGGTCTTTATCTCTTTTTTGCTTAAGATCACCTTTGGTAAACGCATGGGGATTTTAGGCAATTTTATTCTTTCTCCGGGATCGCTGACCAGGTAATCCTTTTCTTTTAAATACCGGGTAAATCCTTTGACCATGCTTAGTATTTTGGCCTGACTTTCTATCTCCATGAGTCTGCCTTTTTTGGTAAGGTAAAATGACAGGTCCTGCTGGTAGTCCTCGAATATCTCAAAGTTAAGATCTTCAATATGGTAAATGTCCTCGTTTTCCAAAAACCTGTTAAGATTGCCTAACCCATACTTTACATTTTTAATAAAGGCATCAGAACGTCCAAGGATCTTAAGATGCTTTAAATAAACAGGGATTACGTCTTTAATCTTCATGATGACCCGATTCCTTATCTGTTTCGGATTTCTTTACCTGGGTGTGTTTTATTATGAGTCTTTTTGATATCAACCGGCATGACCTTTGTGTAGGTCTGTGTGGTACTTAAATGCCTGTGACCAAGGAGTTTTTGAATATACCGGATATCAGCACCGTTTTGCAGCATGTGGGTGGCGCAGGTTCTTCTAATGGTGTGGGGCGATACGGGCTTTTTTATCCCGGCTTGCATCCGGTATTTTCTGATGATGGCCTGGACGCTTCCGGCATTAAGCGGCCTGCCTGAATGATTTAAAAACAACCTCCTTTCTTTGGGGTTTTTCTTTGCGTAATACGGCCGGATATGTTCCAGGTATTCTTTAAGGTATCCGGCGGCCTTTTTGCTTAAAGGAACGACTCTTTTTTTGCCGCCTTTGCCTTTGCGGATATACAAAACCTTATCGACAAGATCTGTATGATAGACTTCAAGGCTGATCAGCTCATTTAAACGAATGGCTGTCGAGTACATTGCTTCCAGCATGGCCATGTCTCTTATACCGGTCTTCAAAGACAGGTTGGGGGCGGATAACAGGGCTTTTATTTCTTTTAGTGTGAGTGTGATTTGTATCTTCCTGTTTATTCTGCAGGTCTCTACAATACCTTCAGTGGGATTGATTAAAAGTCTGTGGGTCTGGGTCAGATATTCGAACAGTCGCTTTACTGCACGGATTTTAAGGGCTCTTGTTTCCATGGCCACGGGTTGGCTGATAAGATATTCCTGATAATCAAGGATTATCTTATGAGTAACTTCTTTTAAATCGTTGATATTGCGTGTTTTAAGATATTCCTTAAACTGATTAAGATAAAATATGTAATGGTTAATGCTCGATTTTGCATAACCGGCAGCTTTAAGCTGATTTTTGTATTCAAGTATGGTTATGATGATGTCCATAAAATACCTTTAGTTCAATTGCTTATATTGGTTGGATTGGTGTAATTGCATGGATTTACAATACAAAATCAATCCATTGAACAAATAAAACCAATGAGACCGCTTTTACCCTCCCTCCCCCGCTGTTTCTTTCTCTTCTAACTCCAACTAGTTACGTTTTTCTATTAATTACAAAAGGATAAGCCTTGTTTTGCAACCCACCAGGTGCCCACCAAGTGGATTATTTTACCCACCAGGTGGGTTAAAATACCCTCCTAGTTGCCGGAAGTGTCTTTCTTCACGTGTGGGGGCGTAGCCTTGCGAAGACCCATCAGCTTTTTGATTTCTTCTACCGGTGTTAAATTCAGATAAAACCGGTTGCTGACATCCCCCTGGCCGTTGTAATTCAAGGCATAGGAATACTCTTTGCCCTTGGAGCCGATTCGTACATAAAGATATTCCAGTTCTTCGAGCTGCTTGATGTGAGTTTTCACCTGCCAGTCTGTCCAGCCGATGTACTCTCTGACCATGCGCCGGTTAAAATGGATTTCCTCGATGGGTTTATCCAGTCTTTTGGCAATCTCTTTTACCATCTTGTAAATGAAGGTTAACAGCATCCTCGATGGCCTGGCCAGCTCGTCAAGGCTGTGGCCTAAAACTTCATTGCTCAGTTGATTGGCCTGATCAATATCTTCAAAGGTTACTTCGATGTATTCCACGGGCTTTCCATCCACGTTTACCGTTTTAATTTGTCTTTGATACTGATGCAGGAAAGCTATGGCTTCCATCAATCCAAGGTACTTGTCATGATCCCTTCGGGTAATCAGATTATCACTCGGATAGCTTAAGTACTTGTCAAAGTTGTTCACAACGGCCACAGGCTTTAAAAGTCGCTGAGCGTTCTGATGTTTTTTAATGATGTTGTCTGCCTCTTTCTCTTTGATCAGCCCTTTAAGGCTGCGAGCCTGTCTTTGTTTTTGATGAATGGCTTTGGTCATCTTTGCCGATTCATCAATAGACAGGGATATAAACCGTGAAGCGGTCTCGGCGTCAAGGTCTGCTGCTGTGGTGGTCAGCATCACCGACACCGGGCCTTTGACCGTATAGTTTTCCGTTCTCATCTTACCGGTTCCCGGATCTTTGCCCGTGGCTGCCACCGTGATCTTACCGGATGACTGAATATTACGGATGGAATAGGCAGCCCCGCCCATGCCGGCGTCTTCCTCGATGGCCAGTATTTTATGTACAAGTGATTCTTCCTCTTTGTAAAACAGGGCCTGGTCGGTCACACGGGTGTATTTTTCATAATCTTCTTTGGGTACCAGGGATAATATCACGTTTTGTATTGTTGATTTGCCGGCAGAGCTTCTCGACTGAATAAGCGTGGATAAAGGTTTATCCAGCTTTCTGGATATGGCGGACAGGTAACAGACGATCTTGTTTGTTGCTTCTCCGACAACGCCCATGGTCTCGATGTCTTTTAAAATCTTCTTAAAGATATCTTTGGATTTTAAAAACCTTAAGGCGATATCCTTTTGTGCCCGGGTGATCTCTTGTCCGGACGGCTTTTTTTCTTTAGGCTGACATTCTTCTACAAGGGTAAGGATTTTACCCAGATCTTCTCTGATCAGTTCAGGAGCCGCTCCAAAGAGATCGGCGCATAGTTTTGCAAACCATATCCGGGATCGTGATGAATAAAGATCGATGGTGGACAGTTCAAAGGGCATATTGCCTTGAAGATCTGTAGATGCTTTGACGGCTACCTTCAGCTGTGTGGTGCCTCTTTGGATGCCTTTGATCTCGTATTGCCGCTGGCCATAACCAACGATAAAGCCGTGTTCCGTTTCTTTATACAGGCTCTGCCTGCGTTTGCTGACTTTATCCGACTGCTCCAGGGATTGAGGGTTTGCCTTTTTGAGCAGGGCTTCAAATTCTTCCGGTGTGTGACGCTTGAAAAAGACGTTTACGTCTTTGTCAGGCAAAGCAACAATATAAGACTCAATTCCTTTTTCTTTTAACCGCAAGGATACAGCTTCAGTTGCCTTTGTCCCAGCCTCATCCGCATCAAAGACCAGGTAGGCTGCCTTGATTTTACGGTTAAAATAAGAAAGATGATCATCGATGAGACCGTTTACGCCGTATATCGGGATTACGTTCTTAAAGCCCTGGTCATACAGAGTTAGGGCATCGATGATTGATTCCGTCAGGATGATGGATTGCGACCGTTTTGCCGCCTGTCGGTTGACAAGGCCGCATCTTTGGCCCGGCAGATACAAATGGCTGACCTCGCATTCATCATCGATATTGCGGCCGTACAGGCTTACAATGGCGCCGCTGGTATCGTATAAAGGAAAGACCACACAGTTATAGAATATCTCTTTGCCTTTACTGTTTAAAATACCGATGGTTTTTAAAGATTGGATGATCTCTTCATCATCCGGAAGGATGTTCAAAAGGGTACCGTTGGCATAACCTGCACCAAAATCCTTTAATGACTGGTTATCGTTTATGCCACGGTCATTCTTCAGATAATTGATTCCGGCGTTATCCTCTGTGAGGGTGTGCTGGTAATAAGAAACGACTCTGCCCAGGAGCTTGCGGTCTTTGACTGTCAGGGTTTTACGGTTTGAGGTTGAAGGCTTTACCCTGGTTTTCTTAAAACCGTTATCAGACAAACGTTTGACCGCCTCTTTAAAGTTCACCTGGTCAAACAGTTCCACAAACCGGATTACATCACCGCCGGCGCCGCAGCCAAAGCACTGCCATAAGTTTGTTGTTGGATTTACGGAAAGTGAAGGATTGTGGTCATCGTGGAAGGGGCAAAGGCCAAAAAAGCTTTTACCGTTTTTCTTAAGTTTGACGCCTTTGGCCCTGACCAGGGCGGCAAGGTCAATGTCTCTCTTGATGCGCTCTATCGTTTCTTTTTCTATCATATCTCGTATCTCCGTTTTGATTTTGTCTTAAGTTTTTAAACAGGATGTCCCGCAGGTGGTTCAACGCTTCTCTGAACTGTACCGGGTTCACCAGGGCATGGCCGTTGATGTATGCCTTGTCATGACTGTGCAGCTCCGGGCCGTTAAAATGAAACGTGGCAATCTGTCTGCCATTGGCTCTAAACCGGATGTCGCTCAAGTCACCGCCCATGCATAAATAAAATGCGCCTCTGAATATGTCTGTTGTTTCAAGACTGCTTGTGTTCAATAAAATCACCTCCTTCCTGTCACGGCGTCTTGTCCGGCGTAGCTCAAAGAGCGAAGCCGGAAGCGTTTACGCGAAGCCTGATCTTTATTGGTTGATTTTTCCGGGAAGATACGATAGAAAGTAAAAAGCGGTTTCAAAGGGTTCTTGCCCTGTGAAGCTTCTTTCCTGGCCATCAACTCCGATCTCGCCAAAGTTCAAAAGTTGATGGCCTTTTTTCCTGCCGAAAATCCCCTTTTAAAAAAACCTGTCAAGAATAAATTGCTAAAAATTATAATTTACTTTAGTATCTAATATGATCAGGTTGATGATTTATCAGATATCTTTTATGATATATCATGTCAAGATATATTTTTATAAAGATATCTTATAATAGTATTATTTTAAAAACCCTGTGTTATAATCCCATAAAACAAATTGGAGGGATATACCATGCCTTTTGCAGAAAAGCTTTCAAAACTAAGAAAAGAAAAAGGTCTAACACAGCAAGAGATGGCCCAAAGGGCTGGGGTCGGCATTGCACAAATGAGACGCTATGAAGCCGGGAAGTCTTCACCGACACTGGAAGTTATAAAAAATATTGCCAAAACACTTAAAATATCAACTGATGAGCTGATATTTGATAAAAACGAAGGGTTTGTTCCATCTAAAGTTCTTGAACGAAAATTGCTTGAACAATTTGAAATGATAATAAAATTAAACCCTCATGATAGACACGCAATAGAAACAGTTATAGAGAGCATGATTATTAAAAACCGTCTTGAAGAAATAATGCCGCCAAAAACTGACACAACCTGGTCAAAAAAAATGGAAAAGGTAGTTTTGGAGCTTAGGAAAGGGGCTGAAGAATATTCTGATGATAAGATAGATGAGATAGTGGATGAAGCCGTCAAAGCCGTTAGAGCAGAAGAAAGCTACGGAGAAAATAAAATTGAGGCGTAGGCTAAGGGCGGTAATTGATACTAACCTTTTTATAAGCGGCCTTTTTGGAAAAAATACTGTATCTGCCAGGCTTCAAAACCACTGGATCAATCTTGATTTTATACTGGTTACCTCCATTGATATAATAAAAGAAATCAACCGGGTTTTTCATTATCCGAGGATACAGGAAAGATTCAACCCAAGAGAAGAAACTCTAAAAAGGTTTTTCCGGCTTATATTCAGAAAAGCTGTTATTACTAAAGACAGATATAAAACGGACAGGATAACCGACGATCCGACTGATAACAAATTTCTTGCCTGTGCTCTGGAAGGTAAAGCGGATTATATTGTCTCAAGAGATCCCCACCTGAGAAACCTCAAACATTATCATGGCATTCAGATTGTTGATGCGAGCACTTTTGTAAGCAAGATCGCAGACGAATAAAACAAGGAAGCCGCTTGATCATCTTAACGCCCCGCCTGTCATGCTGCCTGCATCTTCTTACATAATCTGCGGAACATTACCGTACATTGCATCTGTTTTTAAATCAGAGCTGTGGCAATGTCCGGTAATTCAGATTATGTAATCAGAGGCAACCAGCACGCCAGCCGGGGCTTAAAGCGGAGGGAAGCGGCTGTCATTTTAAAACTGCTGCCGCAGTGCTGCAACGCAGCTGGCTCGGCACAGGGCACTCGAAGGTATTCTGTCTGTTTTATAAGCTATAAAAGGAAAAGGCAGTAACGCTATAAACCGACTTATCAATGTATCAAGGAACGTCCCGGAACCCGTCCCGGAACCCGTCCCGGAACCCAACGAAGGTATTCTGCCAATTTTATATCAATAAAAAAGAAAAGGCAGTTAAAGAAGAATCTCTCTAACTGCCCGTCAATCAACTAATTTTCATAAAGCTATGTCAAGCTATAATCACTATACAAGATGTGACCCCGGCCCCATATTCATCTCAAAAGTTAATCCCAATAGCTTTTTTTTCTTTTAAGATTGAGCTGTAATTCTCCACCTGAATCATATTTCAATATTCCTATTATTCCCTTATTACTGATCTTTCCTTCAAAAATTCCCTTCGGTATATCTATTCGAAAGATTATTTTATCTTTTTTAAAAACAGGCCGTACCAGTATCAAACTACCTGATTCTCCCTCCGAAATTTGGAAAGTGCTCTGATACCCATCTCTTGTCCATACAATTCGTAGCTCAGCCCCCAATAAGTCGCCGCTCTCTTCGTGGTACTCAAGACTTGAATAAGTTCCAACATATTTGACCTCCGAAAAACATAAAGTAGTAAACAAAGATAGGACAATTGTATGAGCTATCATGATGTAGTATATATGAGGTCGATTAAATTTATTTCGGGCATCCACAAACTTTCCCCCCTCCATATTCTTTTTGAGCTTGCTTAATATACTTTGATCTGTTTTTACTTCCACCTGGCACTTCTTTATAAAAATGTACTGGATCTTTCTTCGTAAAGTCTCCACCCCATGACAACCCAGCTTTCTTAGCGTTTTGCACTACAGTATTACGTTTCGATTTAGGGATTCTGGACCAGTTAATATCAACTGCGAAGCCTGCTTCATGCAAACTTGTTCCTCCTGCGGCAGGAGTAGTTGCGTTTGGATTATTTTTAAGAGATTTTTGTTTTTTACTCGATCTAAAGGCTGAACTAAAAGTTACGTCGATTCCGCTCTTTTTATTTAGCTCCATAAACTTCTTCACATCATGTGCGATAGAATCATCAACGTATACCGTTCCTAACCCAGGAAGATTTATCTTGCAGAGCTTTAATCCCCAAGGATCATAAAAGTTTAAAGGATTATTGAATACATACTCATAAATATTAATACCTCCTTCAAATCCAATAGGATCGGCTCTTAAATACCGACAACATCGTCGTGTCGTG
>JAVVLW010004955.1:0-63250 GCA_034401795.1 Chaetoderma sp. LZ-2023a
ATGTAAGAATGATGCTAAAACCATAGCCAGAGCATTGCATGGCAACTACCGTATGGAACATTTGTTTGCCCTTAAACAAGCACTTGAACTTTATGATACTTATCATGAAAAAATTGTCGATTGTGACCGCAAGATAGAGCAGCATTTATCCTCCTTTGAAGATCAAAGCAGCGGCAGACCTTTAGGCAAAGCGCTCAAATCAAATCGTGGCAAGAATAAGCCATCGTTTGATGCTCGATCTCACCTTTACCGAATGACAGGCACCGATTTGACCGCCATTGATGGCCTTGATACTCTTACCGTCTTAAAGGTTATAAGCGAGATTGGTTTGGATATGAGTCTTTGGCCCACTGAGAAACATTTTGGTTCCTGGTTAGGCCTGTCTCCGGGCAGTAAAGTGTCCGGAGGAAAGGTTATGAGTTCAAAGACTAAAAAATGTGCCAATCGCGCTGCCCATGCGCTTCGTTTAGCGGCTTTTAGTCTTCATAAAAGTAAGTCTGCCACAGGTGCATTTTTTAGAAGAAAGAAAGCCCAAAAAGGTCCGGCCAAAGCGATAACGGCAACTGCCTATAAGCTTGCCCGTATCGTCTATAATATGCTTAAAAACGGGACCGAGTATAAGGATATAGGACAAGATTATTATGAGCAACGGTATAAAAACGTCTCATTGAAAACCTAAAAAGGCGAGCCAAACAATTTGGCTATGAATTGAATTATATCAAAGAACAACAGCCTGTTATGAAACATGCTGATAATTTAGTTATTTGAAAGTATAATGCTATATTTGCGTATTGTCAATATATTTATATGGCTAATTAATGGCGGTTAAATTCCGAGGCCCCTTGCAGCCTGCTGCAACATTATAAAGCAATCATTGAGAAGCAATACCAGTGTTCCGGGTTATGTTGCGAGTTTAGTTATGTTGTGAGTTTTCAGATATATTTTCCTGATTTTCAAGTAAATATATTTTCTTTGGATTTTATTCTTATACTTAAGTTATCGTCAGAATACAAAAGAAATCGTGTGGCAATGACTAAGAACAATTAGCCCTTCTGCTTTATCCTCCCCAATATTTTAATTTGTTTTACTTCCTTATCAGATCTTATTGTTCTGCAATAGACCAAAGATGATACATTTTTGCCTTTATGGTAAAAAATACCATGAAGACAATGATTAAATGTGCCAATTGCGGAAGAATCGTTATTGCTAACCCCCGCGTCAAAAACCAAAAGTACTGCAATCGAAAAGCCTGCCGGCGTGTCAGAAAAAACAAATGGAAACAAAGTAAAATAGCATCTGATTCTGATTATAAAAACGATCAAAAAGAATACCATAAACAGTGGATTGAACAGCATCCCGGATATTACCGTAATTATCGAAAACAAAACCAGGGTTATTGCGATCGAAACCGTAAATTGCAAAGAAAAAGGGATAAGAAACGCCGTTTGAAACGATCTTGCAAAAGAGACTCGTTAAAGCAATTTTTAGCTATTAAACCCGGAAGTTACGGACTCATACCCTTAAGCAGAAAAAGAGACTCGTTTAAAGGGGGAATCCTCGTTATTCAAAGGTGTTAAGTGTTTTTGTCAAAATCTTGCAAAAGGATACTCGATAGCTTTTCTTAAAAATTGATTATAAAGTGGCCGGCAAAGGAGATAAGAAATGATAAAAACAAAAATACTTTGTTCTAAAAGAGTGCGCAGGATTAACAGCAGTTTTGCATTTATCGAGCATCGGTTTTTACGTGAAGGATTCTGGGACA
Source organism: Chaetoderma sp. LZ-2023a (assembly GCA_034401795.1). Lineage (NCBI taxonomy): Eukaryota > Metazoa > Mollusca > Caudofoveata > Chaetodermatida > Chaetodermatidae > Chaetoderma > Chaetoderma sp. LZ-2023a. The sequence goes on from JAVVLW010004955.1 coordinate 1,763, forward strand.
GTCTTAGCCGTAACGAATTATTACTTTACCTGTTTCTTATACTGGTGGCAGATCGGAATGGAGTTTCTTACTACAGTTACGATAAAATCTATTCGCTTTTAAGAATCTCCATGGATGAATACCTGAGTGCTCGGAATGCTTTGATTGATAAAGACTTAATCGCTTTTGACGGCTATTTTTTTCAGGTACTCTCTTTGCCGAAAAAACCTGTAAACCAACCTTTAAGACTTCTTACATCCCGGCGGCAAATGGAAAGATATGATCCGGCCACGATACGCAATCTTATCGGCCGGTCACTTAAGGAGGACTGAACATGGTTAAGCGATTAGAGAAAGCCGTCAGTGACTACCTGTTATGGATGATATCCGCAGATTACGCAACTGGTACCATCAGAATTTATGAAATCGTTTTAAATCATTTTCAAAAGTTTATAACCCATCGGGAAATCGAATGGAGCGATATTTTCACCCATAACACATTAACTGCCTTTCAAATACATAAAGATCTTTCTCATGCACCCATGGCTGTGAGAGGACTTAGCCGTTATCTTTATGCTCGGAAAATAATACCAGCTCCGATAAAAAAGCCCTTTGAACGATTGCCCGACATCTATGAAGACTATCTGCATTATTATGAAAAGATAAGACAGGTTCATCGTTCCTCACTTGTGCAAACGAGAAGCCTTCTGGCTGCATTCAACAATTACCTTTCAAAACATGAAATTAATCTTTCAGCGTTAAAAATTGAGCAGATAGATGGTTTTTTATCTGAATTGAACGCTCGCTTTATGCCGTCAACCTGCCGATACAACCGCTCTTATCTGCGTGGGTTTTTAAGATACCTGTATTTTTATCGCAAGATATTAAAAAGGGATTTGGCCCCTTTAATTGTCGGCGCTCCCATGTTCGCGCAAGCTCAGCCTCCGAAGTTTTTACGATCCAATGAAGTAAAAGCGCTGTTTGCGAGCTTGCCCACCGACAGTTGCAAAGAGCTTCGAACTTTTGCATGGTTCATTTGGGATATACGCTGGGCCTTCGTCCAAAAGAGATCAGCCTGATCCGGCTGGATGATATCTCATTTGCCAAAAGACAAATAAGTCTTCCCGATAGAAAAAGTGCCAATCCCATCAAGCTTCCTTTGCCTGAAATTACAATCAAGGCAATTGCTGCATATATTGTGGGATGCAGACCTGAGAGTGATCACCGTGCACTGTTTTTAACCTTTTATGCTCCAGTAAAACCAGTCAGTGCGGTAACAGTCAGTCGCGACATCACGTTTGCTATACAAAAGATCAATCCTGCGGCATCAGCCTACTGGCTCAGACATACATACGCTCAGAATTTGCTGGAAAGCGGTGCATCCATTTTTGAAGTCAAACAGATGATGGGCCATGACAATGTTCAGTCTGCAAAACGTTATCTTCATATCCATACAAACTTAATGCGCAAGGAGCTGTTTGATGAGACACTTTAAAAGTTCCCTGTCCATGCTGCTTAAAGAATACATCGCCTATCGATGCTCACTTGGCTATACGGAAAGTAATCTGAGACCATGGCTTTACTCGTTTGATCGATATGTATGTGACAAAGAAGCCAGCCTGGATGACCTGATGCCTCCATTTTTCCTTGATTTTAGAAAAAGCCTCAAAGAAAAACCTCAAACATTCAATGCAATTTTGTTGGCTATACGCGGATTTTTTAATTACCTTGTTCGCCGGGAAATCATAGATGAAAACCCTGTAATTGATATTTGTTCATTTGCTGAAAATGCCTTTATCCCATTTGTATTCTTGCCGGATCAAATCGACAAACTGCTTTCTGTTGTTCAGAACGCCATTCGAAAAGATCCGTTGTATTTTTTTAAGGATTATTCCGTGTACATTGCCATATTGCTGCTTGCCCGATGCGGTATGAGAATAACCGAACCTCTGCGGCTTAAACCCGACCACTATCGTAACGGAACCATATATATTGAAAAGACCAAGTTTGGCAAAGACCGGTTGATAGCGGTTCCTAAGACTGTTATCAACGAAATGGACAATTATCTTTCTGTACGAAAAGGCTTCATTAAGGATCAAACTTCATATCTTTTGCCCGGACAAAACGGCCGTACATTATCGACCAACAGGATTTACAAGGCATTCGGACAGGCCGTTAAAGATATCGGTATTGATCAGCCCAGGCGAGTCATCGCCAATACAATCTTTGGAAATCCCACGCCACACAGCTTAAGGCACTCTTTTGCCATAAATACTCTGAAAAGAATCAAACAGCAGGGCAAATCACCCCAGAATGCATTGCCGATACTGGCAGTATATCTGGGACACAGCAAATATCGATATACTGCCGTTTATCTTAAAGTTATCGATGCCGAACACAGACAGGGATTAGTCGATTTTGCAATAAGCCGGCAAGAAGAAATATGAAACTATCAAGTTGTCTCCATCAATTTTTTGATCAGTATCTTCCCAGGATAAAAGGGGCAAGTGATGAAACCATCAGTTCTTATCGCCAGTCTTTTACTTTGTTTTTAAAATTCACAGCGGCCTGTCAAAATCAGGCAGTCAAAGACATACAAGTTGAACATCTCACACCCGATTTAATATTTGACTTTCTAAATCATCTTGAAGAGCAAAGAGAAAATTGCGCAAGGACCAGAAACAGTCGTTTAGCCGCACTTAAATCTTTGGCAAAGATGATCAGATTGCTGTATCCGGAGCATCGCCAAATCGCCGAAATGCTCCTTAATATTCCTCAAAAGCGATGGTTGAGGCCTTTAATCGGCTTTTTGACACATGATGAAGTTCTCAAAGTCTTTGTCTCAGTTGATCTGAAAATAAAAGAGGGCTTCCGCGACTATACGCTTATGCATCTTCTTTATGACTCAGGATGCCGGGCCAGTGAACTTGCTGCGCTAAAGGTTGACTATTTTGATCCGAAAAAAAGAATGCTTGCCATTTTAGGAAAAGGCAACCGGTATCGGCGGGTGCAACTTATGCCTAAAACAGCAGCTCTTGTTGAACAATACATTAAAAATTATCGTTCGATTCCAAAACCGTTGTATGAAGACAGCCTGTTTATTAACCAGCGTAAAGAATCGTTAACGCGACACGGCATTTATCAGATATGCAAAAAGTATTTGAATAAAACTTTTCCGGAAAAAAAACTGATATTTATCAACCCGGTACACAGCTTCAGGCATTCTTGTGCTGTAAACATGTTGATGTCAGGTGCATCATTAACCGAGATAAAAAACCATTTAGGTCATGAGAAACTTGGATCGACTATGGTTTATTTGCATCTTGATTTACCGAAAAGAAGAGATGTTCAAAAGCGGTTTATAGAGTATACTCAATCAAATTTAAACAACGATACAAAGATAAACGAGTTGATTGATTGGGAGAATAAAGATAAAACGTTAAACTGGCTCGATAGTCTTTAAAGGAAAAAACAAGTCCTGGCCGGCTGATAAGAAGTGCGCATACCTGAAATTTATTATGTTGTCAGTGAAATTATAAAAACGGCTGAAATATGTATAACTACCTGAATATATATCACATATCTTCAAAAAGCCGGAATCACGGTATAATCATACATTTTCAATGGGTTAGGAAAACACACAACATAAGGGACGCTCCTTGATATATTGATATGTCGATTTATTCCTGTTAACTCGTGTTCCGGGACATCCTTAAGCTTCCTGATTTCAAAGGCATTCACTATTGGCTCTAAAAATTTTGTTTAAAACTGCCGGATACGATGCTGAAGTGGAAACAAGTAAGCTTTTTAAGTGTATAAAGTATCATATTTTATAAAAATTGTCCTGAATTCTAAATATTTGACAGAGGTATGTGCGTCTCCACAGGGCAGCCGTGACAAGGAGAACACAAAAAAGGCATAATGTTTGTCGCATTCGGAGTGCGAGTGGGGCTTGTTACAGGGAGCCTTTTACGAGGCAAATTCTTTGAAAAATAGTGATACAGAGAGGATTCTGATTTTATCATATGTTTTAAGATCAAGAAGATGTCCATCGCCGGATATGATTATTTTACACGTGCAGGATACAGCACAGCGAATAAACATATCAATATATCAAGGAGCGTCCCGGAACCTGATCGCATAGCAACTTATCTATTTTTATCTTCAAATAATCCGCACAATACTTAAGAAGCAACTTCAATGCATCCCTGTATGCCAGAATTGTATTTTCACTAAGCCCTCTTTCATTTGAAAGAAACTGAATGAGAAATAAACGAATATAATATGAAAGGTATTGGTTTTGTTTCATCGGACAACTCCTTATTTATTTAATATGATTGATGAAAAAATTATAAAAACGTTCACACCCTGCTTGCAAAAGTTCGTTGGCTGCCTCCAAATAAACCTGAGTTGAAGTAATGTTCACATGCCCCATATAGGTACTCAAAAAGGGTAATTTTGCATTGATATCCCGCTCGGTTTTATACCATTGCAAAAGACGGTGAACTGCAAAACTATGACGAAAATCATGTAGCCTTGGACCACTATCGTTTTTGTTAATGCCTGATTTATTAAGTGTTTTGATAAAGGCGCAGTATGCACTATTATATGTCAGGGGCTTTTTGCGAATATTGACAAATAAAGGCGATTCTTCTTCTAAAGACAATGTGGACTTGTAGCGCTGTATGTGTTCATTTAACTGGTTGGCTGCCGAGTTACTAAGAACGAGATATCTTTCCTTACGAAATTTACCTTTTTGAATATGAACAAGCTTTTCATCCTTGATATAATCTTTATGAGTCAAGGCGAGCGCTTCACCGATTCGGATTCCAGTGCTATAAAGCAGGCTGAAAAGAGTTTGGTAGAGTCCGGGAATAAGCTCTTCTTTTTTAGAAAAAGTGGCGCTATTCTCAAGAACAGTTTTTATTTCACCAACAGTGAAAATATATGCTGGTCGCCAATGAGAACGGTCAATCGCCCGACGTCTTTCAAGGACATAGGAGTCGGTTTTATGCAGCTTCAGCCAGTGTAAGTTTTCAGATTATCGGCTTCAGTAGATTAGAATATTTTTAGATTCCGTTGACAGAAAGAAAAGATTATCAGATTAAATAAGTCTCTTTACAGGGGCTTTTTTTATTTTGGAAAAAAGGGCGGCCAGTTTACAGGGACCGCCCTTTTATAACCGAGGATCAGCAAATGATCCTCCGAAAGGTGATAATATGATAATCTTTGTTAAAGTAAAACTCAAGAAACTTTTTAAGAAAAAGCGTAATTATTCATGGTCGAGGCCGAAAAGCTGTCCGCGCTGTAATGATTATAAAGTATGGGGGCATGGTTATGCCCAGGCGATTTTTGATGGTTATAACGAGCCGTTATTGCTTAAGCTTTATCGTTGCCCTGTTTGCGGCTGTGTTATCAGGCTTCGACCTTCAGGATATTTTAAGCGTTTTCAGGCAAAAATCAGGACAATCCGCTCTTGCATATCCCATAAAGAAAAACACAACAAATGGCTTTCAGGCATTCCCCCCACAAGACAGCGTCATTGGCTCAGAGCACTGCAACGAAGAATTAAAGCATACCTGTCTGACACATGGAGTGAGGGCTTATTAAAAGCATTTGATCATTTTATGACACTGGGTCATGTGCCGGTGACTCGCAGTGTTTAAACTGCTAATTTTTCGGTTTTTATACACCCCACCTGAGAGTGTTATTTTTAAGATCTTCTTTTGGTAGTACAAGGATGAAAACTTACTGAAAGGAGGATTTTATGACAGAAGATGAAAAAATGCAGGTTGCAGTATTCAGGTTTTCGGTCATCGGCGACTTTATTAATGGGTCGCAGATGACCAGGGCACAGAAAAGACACCTTTTGCAAGATAAGTGCGCCCGCAAATGGAACATTCCGTTTTCAACCAAAACAAGAATCAGTAAAAGTACCATACGTCGATGGATCAGGCTTTATAACGCCGGTAACGGAAATCTTAATTCTTTATATCCAGGCTCGCGCAACGATAGTGGTAAAAGTCGGTCCATGGATGAGGATACCTGTTGCGCTATTATTCGATTACGCCGGGAAATGCCGGATGCTACCGCAGCTCGGCTGATTGCAACGATGACAGGACGAAGGTTGATTCCTGACGGCATTGAACTTTCTTTATCCAACGTTTACCGATTGTTGCATCAGCACAACCTGATGCATTTAACTGAGCATAAACCGGTTGACAGACGCAAGTTTGAAGCCGAGTTGCCCAACGATCTGTGGCAAAGTGATGTAATGCATGGGCCTAAGGTTGAAGTCGATGGTAAGATGAGAAAAACTTATCTGATCGCCGTTATAGATGATCACAGCCGTCTGATTACTTACGGTAGTTTTTACCTGTCCGAAAATCTGGCCTGCTATCTAAATGCTTTTGAAAAAGCCCTGGCCAAACGTGGTTTACCAAAAAAGCTCTATGTAGATAACGGAGCCGCCTTTCGCAGCAAGCATCTTGAATACATTACCGCATCTTTAGGCATTCACCTGATCCATGCCAAAGCTTATACACCCCAGGGAAAAGGGAAGATCGAACGATTTTTCAGGACAGTTCGAGGTCAATTTATTGTCGAGTTTAAAGGAGCAACGCTTAACGAAATCAATGAAGCCTTTAGTTTGTGGCTCAACACCTACCAACAGAGAAAACACGGCAGTACCGGGCAGACACCCTTATCTCGGTTCACATCTCAAATGCACTGTCTGCGCAGCGCTCCATATAATCTTTTCGACTATTTTAGAAAGGTTGTTATGCGTAAAGTTAACAAAGACAGAACCATCACTTTAAACGGTCGTTTATTCGAAGGCCCTGTTCCTTTGATCGGGAAAAGGGTAGAACTGCTCTACCATGAGGCAGAGCCTGAAAACGTTGAGGTCAGATATCAAAACAAAAGCTTTGGTATAATCCGACCGGTTAACCTTTATGTCAACTGCAGGGTTAAAAGGGACAAAAACAACAATCCGCAAATCCATATTAACGACCATACAAAAAACTACCGGGGTGGAAACCTCTGGTCCTCACAAAGGAGTAAAAAATGAATAATAATTACCGCAGCTTTTTTGGACTGACCAAAGAGCCGTTTGGCACTGATATCAGGTTGTCTGATATTTTAGAAACATCCGAACTTACCGATGTCAAAGACCGCTTTGATTATGTTATCCGTCTGGGAGCCATCGGACTTGTCACCGGAGAGGTGGGAAGCGGCAAGTCGACTGCTTTAAGATACGCACTGGAAAAGCTGCACCCGTCAGAGTATCGCACTTTTTATATCACCGCATCTTCAGGCTCGATTATGGAATTTTACAGACAGTTTGTGGATGCATTGGATATTCATCTTTCAAGCAACTCCAAAGCCGTTATGGTGCGAATGATTAAAAAAGAGATAACCGATCTGATCCTGGAAAAGAGAATGAAGATCATCCTGATTGTAGATGAAGCATCATTAATGCGCCTGGAAGTCTTTGCGGAGCTACATACCATCTGTCAGTTCGAAAAAGACTCCAAACCATGGCTGCCTGTGATACTGGCAGGGCAAAACAGTCTTGTAGACAAACTGACATATCGGTCTTCTCAACCCCTGGCTTCCAGAATAGTGGCCAAAAGCCACCTTCAGGGTGTAGACATTAAAGGAATGAAAGACTATCTGAAGCATCACCTTTCAATTGCCGGTATTGATCAATTGCTTTTTGACGATACCGCTGTTACGGCCATTTATCAGGGTTCCGGCGGACTGTTTAGAAAAGCCAATCACCTGGCGAGAGGAGCTCTGATTGCTGCTTCTGCCAGGAAATCAACATCCGTTAATGCCGAACATGTACGATTGGCTTCTACGGAAATCTTTTAAATCAAAAAAGGAAAGGAGTGAAAAAATGGATCTGCATGAAGAACAAAAATATGAACATACAATAGATCAAATCATGGTTCAATTTGAAAACCTGATAATGGATATTATTCTAACATCCATAAAAAGGCTCAATAAAGATTATGATCAAGTGTTCATTAAAGCTACAAAGGATAAACAGGCCAATGATATGACTTTCTGAAGCAAAACCGGGTCGGTCTGTGTTCTCTGATCGGCCCCGTTTAATTTAATCTGAAAACAATCCTTTTTGTTCAATTTAATCAGAAAATGCCGGTTTAAATAATCTGAAAATCAACACCAGGCAGAAAACTGCTGTAATACACTGTAGTGATTTGTGAATCCTCGGGGGCATAAGTGATTTATTGTTTCAAAATAATTTTGAAAAATCGGCCTGGTAAGTGTCTTGACTTTAAATACTAGTGCGACGAGATGCTGATCAAATCTGAAGAGCAATTTGGCACAACTGTGATAATCAGAACCGGAACTTTGTTTAAATTTGACAAAATGTGCCATTTCATCCGCCAGGGAGCTGGTAAAATTAACAGTTTTCATATTTCACCTCCGGCAGTTCTAATGCGACTTCGGCAAGAGAGTTAAAATCGATTTTTGTGTAAATAAATGTGGTCTGAATGTGTTTGTGGCCTACAAGATCTGCGATATGTTTGAAAGATTCACCTTGTTTAAGCATCCTTGAAACAAAGCCATGGCGGAAGCAGTGAGCTCCTTTACTGGGGCTGTTGATACCTGCTTTGAGCATTGCTGATCGGATAATTTGAGACAGAGTTGAACTTTTTCTCAGAGGGGTAAAAGGAGCTCTCAAAGTTAAAAAAACTTTCTGATATCGACACTTTTTTCTGGCATTTTTCAAATAATCCACAAGAGCATTGCCAACTTCGGCGGTTAAAGGAAAAGAGCAACTTTTTCCGCCTTTTACTGAAGGCAAATGTATTTGTTCTTTATGCCAGTCAATATCGCTTAGTTTTAAGGCTCTGAGTTGACATCCGCGGACACCGTAAGTATATAAAATCTGCAAAATCGCATAAGTTCTTTTACCGCTTTCAGTTGATCGGTCAATGCCATCGACAAGCTTTACTGCTTGATTATCATCAATTTTTTTGGGAACTCCAGACAGTCGATAGGTCTTGATAACCGGAAGTGAAAAACGCAGGTTTTGCACGATATATCCCTGCTCATGGCAGAAATCAAAGAAGCTGCGCAAAGTTGCCTGTAATGAGCGTTTATACGCCTTTCCCCAGCGGCTTGTTGCTTTTATAAAAAACGATTCAACATCATAGGGTTTAAGTCCTTGCAATTCTTGATAGTTTGAAGTTTCTTTATACCATTGCAGAAACTGCTTGAGGTAATTGGAGCGTATTTTAATCGTACTGTTTTTTAATTTAAATATTTCAGAAAGCCAACAAAGATATTCATTGTGGATTTTTGAATACACCAGATTTTCAGATTCAAAATCCAGACCATGGCAATCAAACAAATAGTCTTTCAATCGATTTAAGGAATTAGAAACCCGTTTGGTTTGCCGGCTCTGTTTCCATCCTTTACACTTGCAGGTCGGAATATGGTTGGATAGAAAGGTTTGAATATGGTTATTAAGATTCTCAATATCAGGCTTTATCCCATTTAATGAATGGCTAAGATGGGCAACATTCGTTATATGTTTTCGTATTGTGAAATCCTCAAATTGTTGTTTTTTCATCCATTCTGCAAAGGGATTAAGATATGAGCTCAAGTAACCACAATTGTGAAGTCTATCTAAAGTAAATGGACATTTAAAAAAATCGTTAATCGACAAAGACATATACACCTCCGTTTCTTATTGGGTTAATAAAAAATGAAGATTATATATGTTGATTATGTGAAGAGAAAAGAAAGAAAAGCTGGAATTTAGGAAGGTTTTAGGTATGACGCAACATAATGGATTAGTGCACATAACATTTTTTATGTTGAGCTCAACATAAAAAATGATTGGGAATTAATGCCCAGGCGAAACATGATGTAGAGTGATATGTTAAGATATTTTTCAAACGTTCTAAAAAATTATTTCTATCAGCATCACTCTTAAAAACAGCTTTTCTATCGACACCTCTAACAATAATATGATGTAACGCTCCAGGCGCATCTATTCTTGATCTGCGTGGCATATATCTCTTATGACATAAATTATTCGACTTGTCAATATATCAAGGAGCGTCCCGCAATCTATCAAGGAGCGTCCCGCACTCCGCACTCTAGCTTTCGTTCTTCTCCATGAAATTCAGGTGGAGAATCAAATGCCTTTATATCCTTATGATTAAGAATTTTGATATACGTAGCCATAATATTATTCTTTAAACGTTCCTTTATTCAATAATAAATATTAGAAGAAAGTCATTGACAAAAAAATAATTATTAATATAAATTAAATCTCATTTCAAGGTTATCTTTTCAGAAAGTAAAATTATGGGAAATTCAGTATCAATAGATCGAAATCAATATCTGAAGTTTTTAGATGATGTGAAAGGCCGCATCCAAAATAGTCGCATCCGTATATCTGCCTCCGTCAACAAAGAGCTGATTCAGCTTTATTGGTGGATTGGCGAACAGATAGTCGAGAAACAAGAAAAACTGGGATGGGGCAAATCTGTTGTAGAACAACTATCGAAAGATTTGCGAGAAAAATTTTCAGGACGTTCGGGATTGTCTGTGCAAAATCTTTGGTATATGCGGCAGTTTTATCTCGAATATAAGGACAATACAGATCTCCAACAACTTGTTGGAGAAATTCCCTGGGGACAAAATCTTGCAATTCTCTCCAAGGTTAAAGATCAAGAAGCAAGGCGATATTATCTTGAATCGACCATTTCCATGCGATGGAGTCGAAATGTCTTAATTCATCAAATCCAATCAAAAGCTTATAAACGTCACTCTTTGCCAGACAAACAGCATAATTTTCAACATGTTCTTCCTGAGCATTTGGCAGAACAGGCTGACCAGGCTATGAAGGATGTATATATGCTGGACATGTTGGGCGTTGCTGAACCCATATTAGAAGCTCAGCTTGAAGCTCGTATGGTGGAGAAAATCAAAGAGGTGTTGTTGGAATTGGGCTATGGGTTTGCATTTATCAGTAACCAATATCGAATTGTGGCCAACGAAAAGGAATATTTCATTGATTTGTTGTTTTATAATAGACGTCTTCATTCTCTGGTGGCTATAGAGCTTAAAGCGGGTCGATTCAAGCCAGAGTATGCTGGAAAAATGAATTTTTATCTTAACTTGTTAGATGATTTTGTTCGGGAAGAAGACGAAAATCCTTCAATCGGGATTATCCTGTGTTCTGAGCGGGATTATTTTGAAGTTGAATATGCATTGCGCGGTATTGATAAGCCGGTTGGAATATCAGAATATCGATTGACTAGAAAATTGCCGGCTGCGTTAAAAAATAAGCTTCCAGAGGCCAAGCAGCTTGAAGATGAGATTCGAAAAGAGATGAGTCTTCTCGATAAATCCTTAAAATAGAAAATGTTTAAATACAGCTATGAAAAAAAATAAGGGATACAAGGCAAAAACAATTGGATATCTGAGAGTTTCCACTATCGATCAGGATATAAATAAAAATAAGGCCGATATTTTAAAATTAGCAAATGATAAAGAGTTGGGAAAGGTTTCTTTCACAGAAGAAAAAGTCTCAGGTAGAGTTTCTTGGAAAAAAAGAAAAATCGCTGGAATTCTGGAAACGCTAAAAGAGGGAGACAACATTGTGGTTAGTGAGCTTTCACGACTGGGCCGTAGTATGCTTGAATGTATGGAAATATTATCTATTGCCAGTGAAAAAGGGATAAATGTTTATGCTATCAAAGGAAATTGGAAATTAGATCGCAGTATCCAAAGTAAAATGATTGCAATGGCATTTTCAATGGCCACTGAAATTGAAAGGGACTTAATTTCTCAGAGAACCAAAGAAGCTCTTAGAGTCAGAAAAGCAGCGGGTAAGCCCCTCGGTAGGCCTAAAGGCCCAGGAAAAAGTAAGCTGGATCAATATAGACCAGAAATAGAGGCTTTATTGGCAAATGGTACTACTCAAAAATTCATTGCCAACCGGTATGGCACCACTGAGGCAAATTTGCACAACTGGATGAAGAAACATAAGATTAAAAAAGGGAATTCTATGACAGATTTACCCTAAATGTTTAATTACACCCTATAATGTTTGAATATCTCAGTAGTATACAGTAGTGTCCGGTTAGATTCTTGCATGTAACCGATAACGTTTTTGTTCTTTGAAAAAAAATGAATCTGTAGAGCCACCTGAATCACGAAGCTCATTTTGAATTTGTATCCGCAATTGTCTGACTCTTTTGATACTGACGGGCTCACCGTGATTTTCGTAACAGTAAATTGCAAGAAGCAGATAGGTAATAAGTCCTCCGAGGATTTGTACCATTAGCCCGTATTCACTTCTTGCAATGAGGTGATACACCCGCAGGTGACGTTTCCACCATGCAAAAAAACTTTCGATGTTCCATCTGAGCTTATAAATCTTTGCGATTTGTTCAGCTGTCAAATCCCTGCGATCCGTTGCTACCCAGTAATCAACACCATCCACACGATATCCGACAAGACGTACAGGTTTCTTTGTTTGATTATTGTTTTCGACAGTACCTAACAAAACCTCGGCATCATAAAAAACAATGCTGTCAGGGTTAACATCATATTCTTTAATCAGAGTTTTGGTCGTATTGGCTTTAATCCGAATCACATAACTTTTACCTTCATCCTGCAGGTCATCAAATAAAGCATGTTTCTGGTAACCTCGGTCGCCGACCCCTGTTTGGCCAGGTGAAAGTATTTTACTGACAAATGGCCTTTCAGCTCCATTTCCATCAGTAAAAAAGATTTTCGCTGGAATTGCTTTGTTTAAATTAAAGCCCAAATGAATTTTGGCTTTTTTCGAGTTTTTCCTGTAGTCAGCCCAGGCCATTGAAAGTACAGCGTCAATTAGTGAACCGTCAATGGCAACAAGTTCACCAAGTTCAGAATACTGATTGGGTAGTATATTAGATGCCTCGCGGCTAAGCTTTTGAAATATGAATTGCAGTTGTTCAAGTCCTCTGGTATTGATGGCTTCGAAAAAACTACTTTTCTCAATGCCATCTTCTGGAGCAATGTTTTCACGAGCAAAATCATCTTCTTTAAGGACTTGAACGAGATGCCGACCCGAGCTATGTTCTTCAAGGTGAAAGAAAATTAGTGCTTTTGCCTCATCTTCGAAGGTCATTCTCAAGGGTCTATCTCCACGGGATTCAAGTAGCGGTGCTTCAGGGAGCACCTTTCCAAAGGGTTGATATAATTGGTTAAACGACGGCGCATTGTTTTTCTTTTGGTACGGTTTAAATGATCGTGGCATAGTTGTAACTCCCTGTAATAATGGTTAATATTACAAGTCGCCACGAAAATTTTTTCTTAAATGTCAAGTATAAAATTCACTTTTTTTCATTTTTTTACCGTCTTTTTGATGCATGCAACGCATGCAAGAAACTAACCGGACACCACTGAGTAGTATATAAACATTTTAAGGTATATTAAAAGCTGACATATATTGAGAAATCACCACCGGAGACTCAAAAACCGGAATAAGGATACCACAGGTTTTTTTAGCCAGTGATTTTACCTGATTCGTTGGAGGTATATCATATTTTAAAGCGGGTAGAAAATCTGTGGTACATAACAGATATTTGAGATCTGTGTGCTTGTTTAATGTCGGATAATGGAAGTGCTAAAGATATTTTTTGAGTAAACCCAAGGCGATGGTCTATAGATTATTGATTCATTGATTTAATCCTTTCCCACTAATCTGAAGGAATAATTCAAAAAATCTGAGAATAATCTGACACTGTCTTTAAGATCAAATCCAAATTTTTACACCCTTTCCAACCTTTCAATAAACCGGCCAATTTCTTCAGCTCTCTCATTATACTTTCTTGCTTCTATTGGCATTTTGCCAACATTTTTTTCCCCTTCAAACAACAGCTTATATAACCCCATAATTGCAAAGAAGACAATAATCGTGACACCACACCCAGTAAAAGGCACCATAAAACCGGTTGGATATTCAACAGCTACCGATGGAACAATGAAAAAACAGCTACCCAAACCTGATACAACAGCAATTAAAGTAAAAATTATCTTAAAAACTCCTTTAACACTCCTTTTAGCATCACCACTTTTTTTTATACTAACGTTTCGAGAATCATTTAGATCAGATCTCAAATCTTTTAGCTTTTCTATTACATCTTTTATATGGTTGTTTACATTGTTCATTAGCGTTTTAGCTAATTTTATTGTATCTAATGAATCAAAGTAGCTATTACGCTTCAAAAGAGATAATATTTGGTCTTTGAGGTTTAAATTTACCTTTTTCCAACTATTGATATCATGGGTATCTTTCATATATTTAGGTGCGGTAGAATGAAATTCACTAATAATTGAGGCCAAATTTTTTATCCTTTCCTCAATTTGGAATAATATTTTTTTTGATTTATTATAATTTGCATCTCTTAAATTTTTAAACAATTGATTTACAGAAGGACGAATCAAATCAAACATTTTATCTAAATCAGCTTTCAAACAATAATTTTTATCGTGTTTTACTGCAGCAAGAAGACTTTGTATGGACTTTTCAACATTTCTTAATTGTGCATTATACTGAGCATTTTGATAATATGCCTCAGCAAAGTTCGGGTATAACTTTATTGCTTCATCAGTACATTTTTTTGCTTCATCAAATTTCCCAATATCACGCATTATTAATCCCTTATGCAATAAAGCATAACTTGCATGATAATTGGATTTTGGTTTTGCATATTTAATCGCTTTTTCAAAATACGTAAGAGCCCTTTTTTTATCAGGTTTATGGAAAAGATAAATCATACCGAGACTGATATGAATTGAAAAATCATATCTATTTTTCATTTCTGATTCTAAAAAATCTTGTAGTGCATCATCGATCCAACCATTTGCATATGCCTCTTCTGCTCTTTTCCTTAATTCCAATGCCTGTGTATCAAGCGGTGCAGACAATACCTGAAGGATGTCTCTTAATATTTGACGGTTTTGTTCAATCTGCCAAACAACTTCAGATATGCCCCATTCAAAAGTTGATTGAAGACCTTCGATGCCTTGTCCAATCATATCAATGCCCATAGATAGATCTTCAATACCTGCGGCTACTCTCTCCTGGCTTGCTATAATGGCATTTGCTGAGGCTAACTGAGCTTTAGTGTTGTCACTAATCGCACTATGCAATATTGATGTTTGTGATTTTACATCTTTTCCTAGTTCAATATGTTTTAAATATTCATTTTTTCTTTCCCATGGTGCTAACTCATTAAGATAAAGTTTCACCTTCTGCCTCCGATGCTAATCATAAATTTTCAAGTTAATTTTATAAGGTATCTTGTCAGTATCTCAGCTTTACGTCAAGTGGTGATAATTGAGATTACCTCAGTCCAGAAGAAACCTGTTTGTAATATGCTATGCAAACAAATAGCGGTTGGACAAAAGAAAGTCCTTTAATAACAAGTAGATATAAAATTCTTTCTAACAAATGTCACATTATATGTCTGTCATTCGCCTCAAATTTTAAGAAAATTAAAATTCTTTAAAAAGGAGGCATTTTTGCTTCCTGTTTGGCGTAATATATGTTATAGTGCCACCTTGAAAACATATATAACGACAGAAGGATGCGATGAAACCGAACTCTTTAGAAACAATGTTTCATAAATCTAAAGTGTTAACCTTAAGCCAGGTTTCCAAAACACAAGGTTGCTCAATTAGAACAGTTCAACGTCAATTTGCTCAGTTACCTGTGTTAAGAAGCTACAATAAAAATAGTCGGTATTACACACTACCCGGAATACCAAAATTTAATGTTCATGGGATTTGGTGCTATCGAGATATTCTTTTTTCAAAATATGGAAACCTTCGACAAACAGGGGCTGGGGTCACATCTTGCATAGTGATTAGTTGTTAACAGATAAGGGAATCCAACCGGGACGCCGGTAAATAAACAACTATCATAAACTTCTCTTTTGGTAAAACGCAAAAGTTTGTACTTTTAACTGCAAGATAGATTTAGACAGATTATTTGAATCAGCAAAAGGAAGAGAAAGGTTTGATGTAAAACATACAAGATCTCGGAGACCTGTTGAATTAGTTGATGCCAGCTTTTCAATGACGAAAAGCGATGCACTTAAACTGGAATACAGGGTTAAGGGTTCGTGCGAAAACTGTGAACTTATTTTCGGAGTCTACGCTTACCTGCGCGAGCCCTGATTAAAAATCTTCTATTATTTCACCTTTTTCAATAAAAGAGTCTATATTATTATATGTGCTTGTACAGGTAGCTATTACCGATTCGAATTTGCAGTAAACAGGATCATCTTTGCCTAATAATTTTTCTGACTTTTGTAAAATCTTTTCCCCATGTTCCAGATGTTTTGTCATTTCATTTAAAATTAGTTTGCGTTTTCTGTGTTTTTCTTTTTCTTCAGCAATTATGGGAATAAGCCTTTGAATGGAATACTCCACTAAAGCATCACGGCGGGCATTAAGACTTTTAGCTGTTTGATCAAGAGATGATAGTGTTCTGCGGCTTAAAACATATGTTTTTTGAATGCGGTTTAGTTTGGAAAATATCTCATCTTTTATTTCACCGGCAATTAATTTCAAGCACTGTTTATCCTCAATTAAATGATCAAAAAGAGATTTTTGTTTAATGCCCAGATGCACTGATACGATATTTATAGCGTGTATCGATTTTTCCGTTAATTTGAATGTTGCCCTGACGGACTGTTTACCCCTTAAATCCGAAGATAAAGGCCTGGGCAAGAATATTGTATTTATCTCATTGTCTTTTTTATGGTTTTTCATTTTTCCCGCCTTTTATTTTTCTTTTACAAACAATCTTAAACTTCTATTACTTTAGAGTATATACATTTTTAAGTAATGCAATAATTAATAAACATATTGTCTTGACATATAATAAATTGTTCTTAACATATTGCTAAGGAAAAGTAAAATGGCCTGAGCATGCAAAAATCAGGCTGAAATATTAAAAGAACTCAACAACAGGAGGAAAATATCATGAATATTATAAGATGGACACCATTAAGAGATATGGCAATTTTTCAAAATCGTTTTAACCGGTTTTTTGATGAAGATTTTTATACACCAGGCCGGGAAAATGATGAACCGGCAATGACCAGCTGGAATCCGGTTGTTGATATTTATGATAATGACAACAATATTATAATAAAAGCTGAACTCCCGGGCATGGACAAAAAGGATATTGTGATCGATTTAAAAGACAGAGTTTTGACTCTCAAAGGTGAGCGTTCTTTTGAAGATGAAGTTAAAGAGGAAAATTATTACAAAAGGGAAAGAGCTTTTGGAAAATTTTACAGGGCTTTTACATTGCCTGCAGGTTTGAAACCTGACAAGATCAAAGCTGATTTTAAAGACGGTGTTTTGAAAATAGATATTCCGAAACCTGAAGATGAAAAACCGAAGCAGATCACGGTACACTAAACATTATTCATCATTCATTAAAATTTCTATAACCGTTCACGGGTTCAAGATGAACCCTTGAACGGTTAAAATCAACGTACACCCCGCCCATTCTGAACAAAAAGGTCGCACAATAACCGTCCTGTAAGCGTTCACAGGTGCTGCATATGTGCGTGATCAGGGCGACCAGCTATAGTCTGCTATGCTGGTCGCCCTGATCGCGTGCAGATGCGGTGCCTGTGAACGCTTACAGGTCAACCTTCATAAAGTACGGCTAATATAGTAGCTTTTCCGCTTTTTGCTGCAACCAGATGTGGGGTGGTGGAAAGGTAATAAACGCTGTCTCCGGGTTCAAGGGCGAACGTATCTTCTCCGATTTTCAAGGATACAACACCATCTAAGACATAAATGAATTCTTCTCCCGCATGAATCGAAGTGTCCTGGTCGGGATTTTCTTCAAGCTGCACAATCATGGCCTCCATATGTCGGCCCTTTACTTCCGGAGCAAGACTTTTATATGTGTAAAGCTGCTTTTTGCCTTCATGAGATGTAGATCTTGATACAACTTTTCGTTCATCTTTACGGGTTATTGAAAAAAGCTTGTTTCCAACACCTGAAACAAGACGGCCGAAGGCGCTGTCAAGAGCTTTTGACAATTTGATAAGCGTCCCGAGTTGTGGTTGTACTTTATCTTCTTCTATATTGGAAAGCAGCTCAACATCAAAACCCGTCAGTTTTGACAACTCGTCAAGAGAGAGCCCTTTTTCTTTCCTTAAGGATTTTATCCGTTTACCTATTTCTTCAACACCCTTTGCGGCAGTTGATGAAATTTCACCTGTCAGTTCTTCAAAAGAGTCAACTACGATTTGAGGTTTTTGAGCATTTTCTTCCATTTTAATCTCCTCAACAGTATATTTACAAAATATTTATTGCAGTTTCAGATTACTTAGGGCTTTCTATGTGTACTCGTGAAGTAGCCGGTTGAAATCATAAAACACCTATGTGTCTTGCGATAACAATGCGCTGCACTTCCGATGTCCCTTCGCCGATGTCCAGAAGTTTCTGATCTCTGTAAAATCTTTCCACATCGTATTCCTTCATGAGGCCATAACCACCGTGGAGTTGAACCGCATGGTTTGCGCATCTATACATAGTCTCGGAACAGTAAAGTTTTGCCATGGCCGCTTCTTTGGAAAAAGGCCTATCGTTATCACGCAGCCAGCATGCCTTGTAAAGAAGCAATCGTGCGCATTCAATTTCCATGGCCATGTCGGCCAGCTTAAAAGCGTTCACCTGAAATTTTCCTATGGGTCTGCCGAACTGTTCCCTTTCATTGCTGTATTTTAACGCCATATCAAGACAACCCTGGGCACCACCAAGACCCATGGCTCCGATGGACAGACGACCTCCGTCTAAGGTCTGCATCATCTGGTGGAATCCATTCCCTCTTGAACCAAGAAGATTTTCCTTTGGTACACGGCAATCCTCAAAATATAATTCACTGGTATTGGAAGCCCGCCACATCATTTTACCGTGCATTTCCTTTGCCGTGTAGCCAGGGGTACCTGCCTCTACTATGATGCAGGAAAGCTCCGGCCGACCATCATCACGGATTCCGGTGCGGCACAAGACAGTTGATCCGGCGGTAATTTTAGTGGCACTATTTGTAATGAAGATCTTGCTTCCGTTAATAACCCACTCATTGCCATCCAAAACGGCAGTAGTCTGGGAATTCGAGGCGTCCGAGCCCGCATTGGGTTCAGTCAGCCCAAAGCCCCAGAGTGTCTCTCCTTTGCAAAGTTTAGGAAGGTATTTTTTCTTTTGTTCTTCATTCCCAAAATAGTAAAGAGGACCGATTCCAAGGGAATTCTCCGCAGCTACTGTTGCAGCATGCGAGCCGTCAACCCTGGCGATTTCTTCAACAGCAATGATATATGAGATATAGTCCATACCCTGGCCGCAGTACTGTTCTGAAACAAATATTCCAAACAGGCCGAGTTCAGCCATCTTTTGCATTGTTTCGTATGAGAATTCTTCTTTTTCATCCAGCTCCCGAGCAACCGGTTTAATCTCGTTTTCTGCAAAGCTGCGAACCGATTCACGTAAAATCTCCTGTTCAGTAGAAAGGGTAAAATCCATAGTTTCTCCTAAATGTAAATGGGCTAAAATGTTACTACAAAATATAAAGTCATTTATTTTAATCCTCTTAAGAGCATTTCAGCTCTCTTTTTTTCCATTACGACCAAAACATAGTAATAACCGCTACCGTTTCGGTCGTACCAACGCTCAACGACTTCAGTAAAGTTAAGTTCAGTATCCGATAATACTTCGATAAGCTGGGCGGAATATTCACCACGGGTCGTACTGACAATAAGATCGTGGCTGGTTATATGAGTAATAATGATTTTCCCAAGCTCTGCACGGGCACGCATGATTGCCTGGTTCCATGCGTCTTTAATATTTCGGGTAGGACCTGAGATTCCTACAGCATAAAAGTACTTTTCATCATGGGGAATTGAATTTACCCACTGTGGAGCACTTTTTATTTCAGGTTCCGGCGTAGTTATACAGCCGGAAGTGATGAGTGAAAAGCACAGAATAAAAATGACAAAAAATGTTAAAAATTTTAACTTCATGTTTTCTTTTCTTTTGCTCAAGGGCAGCGATCAAATTTTACGTGCTTCGAATATAGAATAGAAGTGCCGATGTATCAAGAGCCAATTTCAGTTATTTGCAAGCATCCTTTCATGTAATCGCTCTGCGCGCAGGCAGAAGGCTTCGAGTTTTGCAGTTATCAACTGCGGGAAAGGCGAGCCGTCACTTTCGATGGCAAGAAAAGGCAAGTCTTCTGTTTCCGCCAGAATGAAGCGAAGCCGCTTATTTTTTGGATCGGTTTTCAGCTTTGCTTCCCGGTTCATCGTTTCATTGAGAATAGATTCAGAAAGGCGGTTCGGCATGCAGCCAAAGGGCCCGATGGCAATTACACCACAGGAGTCGATGGCTATTTCCAACATGGAGCTCCCTACAGTCAGGATGGCTTCGCCGGCCAGGTTCTCTGATATATATTGCTTTCCATTATTAATTATTGACCTGATGTTAATCGGTTGAGAATGAACAAGACCGGACCGGGATAATATGGACTTGATGCGCCTTTCGTCTTTGGCCATGAACTTCTTTCTGATGGAAAATACCAGCTTTTCCATTTTTGTCATTTGATAGTCGGTGAGTCCTTGTTCAACAAGATAGTCGGAGTAATGAATCCACTCGGTAATCGGTGAGCAGATGGATGCAAATCCCTTTGCAGCAAGGCGTTCGGTTAAGAACTGGCGGGATAAGGAATCTCTTCTGACGAATATTTCACCTGTCAACGAGATAACGGGAACTTCCACTGGTGGACGCTTCATAGGGATCCGGCCAAGTCTTTCGGCTGTTTTTAAGAGTTGTTTTGCCAGTTGTGAGAAATGACACTTTTCAAGTTTGCCGGATATCCCGGTCAGCTCCTTATCGAATGTTTCCATTGCTGAATCGATATCAGTTGCGTTAGCAAGTATCATTGAGCGTATGTCTTCCATTACATCAGATACGATGATCGCCCAAAATCCCTTTCGTTCGAACCCATTTCCCATTCCTATGTAAGAGTTTTCTGATGTCAGGGAAAGTAAAGCCACATCAGGGATTTCAAGCCTTTTTATCAGATCTTCCATAAAGATGGAATACTGGCCAAAGCGGCAGGGACCGGAACCTGTGGCCATGAAATAAACAAGAACCTCGTCTTTTTTTCTCTTATTTTGAATGTAATTAAGCAAAGTTCCAGTTGTAAGAATAAGCGGAAGACATTCCTTACATGAGGTGTTGCCGCGGCCAAGTTTTAGAATTTTTTCGTCTGAAGGCGCATGCCCTTTTGCATTAATGCCAAAGCCCCGAAATACTGCTGTTAATAATTCTGTGGCAATTTTTCCCATGGAAGGAAGAAGCATCGTTATGCCAGGGTCTGTGATCGCAAGTACTTTTCCAGAGGACGTCATTACCTTTGCTGTGCCATTGTTGAGCACAATTCGAGCGGACTGAAAATTTTGCTTTTTTGAAAGAATCTGTTTTAGCGTTACAAGTTGCCTGTATGCACAGATGATGTCAAGAAAAGCTTCGATCCTGGTTTCAAGACCGGCGTCAGCCGTATGGCTGTCAAGCTCGAGAGTCAGGGAAGGCTTTCGGCCCATAATATTTCTGAAATATCCGATAACAAATGAATCCGGGCCACAGGAAAAGTTGGTTATAAAAGTGCCGAAAAGCTGGGGATGTTTTTTAACAAACCTGGCAGCTTTTAATATCCTCTGGCCCATTCCCCAGTACATATGTCGCTTTGATTTTTCATCCTCAAATGAAAGAAAGTCGAAAGGCATGCAAAGAATGCCTCTTGAAGCAAGTTTTCGAGGAATTCCCATATGTGCTTCTTCAACAAATCCGTTGTATGAACGGCCGAATATCACAACCGCTATTTTTTCCGGATCAGTTTCAAGCTCAACAAGAGCTTTTTTTCCTATCTCCTTCATTTCAGCCAGACATTTTGTTTGTTGTACCAGCGCTTTTTCAAAAGCGATTTTGGCTGTTTTTCGACTTACACCCATTTGAGCAGCGGTTTCAAGCAGGGGTTTCTCTGCTTTTTCCAGCCCATTTTGAAGGTCAAGAAGGGGTGTTAAAACCTTTGTTCCTTTTTTCTTCAGCTCTTCAAGTTCTTTTGAAAAGGTTGTTTGAAGATAGAAAGTTTCGCCCTGAACAAAAGGACAAACCTGCGATTGGGAACTTGCGTCACCATTTTCAACAGGAATCGATTTGAAATGGGGTAGAAAAAGAAATTCAACCGGGTGTTTCATTTTAAGAAGCGAGTGGAAAAAGCCGTGAGAAAGTTCACCAGGATAGCAAAACGGTGCATTTCGCAGGTCAATTCCCTCCTGGGAGGGGTGATCGGCAATAACCGGTTCAAATCCCAGTTCTGCAAAAAAAGTGGAATAGAGAGGATAATAAGTGTTGACGATAAAACTTCTGTTGATTCCAATTTTTCCCTTGCAGAGTTTTCCCTTTTTCGCTGCAAATTTTCCACCGTACTTTTCAAATATCAGGTGCTGCCTGATTCGTACAAGATCGAGTTTTTCAATGCTGTAACTAACATCATGCCGCAAATTATAGTATCGGTTACAGGCTCCTCCAAAGGGATATTTCTTGCCTTCAATCTCGATTACAGCTATTTCACATCGCCGGTCACACTTTTGTTTTCCTCCTTTGCAGGTGAAAGGTTTTTTGTATATTACTTCCCTATTGGCAAGCACTTGCAAATCAAAACTCTTTTCTTCCATAAGGCCGGTTTCAATTCTTTTTTTAATCTCCAGTGCAACACCAAAGGCACCCATCAGACCCGGCATGGGCGGTACGATAATACGTTTGCCCACGAGTGCTGCCATAGCAAGGGGAACTGCCTTGTTATAGCATACCCCGCCTTGCATAAAGACTTTTTCTCCAACCGGACGGTTGCCCTTAACCCTGTTTGAATAGTTCATGCATATCGAGTAGACCAGACCGGCCACAATATCTTCATGCTGTACACCCTCATGAATAGCGTTTTTAATATCGGAGGCGATAAAGGCGGCGCACTGGTCATTAAAATTCGGCGGTTTTTTTCCTACCAGGGCTATTTGAGCAATATCCTCCATTTTTACCCCAAGGGTCTCAAATGCGGATTCTTCCAGAAATGATCCGGTTCCGGCGCTGCATGCTTCGTTCATCGCATAGTCCGAAGGCACACTGTTAGTGATAAAGGTGTATTTGGCGTCCTGTCCACCGATTTCAAACAGAGTATCTACGTCAGGATCAAAATATATGGCTGCACTGGCATGTGCAATAATTTCATTTAATACACCATCTGTAAGAGCATGGAGACCGGCTATTTGGCGACCGGACCCGGTAACTCCAAGACCTGCAATAGATATTTTTAATGGATCTGTTTTACTTATTACCTGTTTGAGAATTAAATCATAGCATTGACGGGAAGCGCCCACAGGATCTCCGTTTGTACGCAGATATACGGATGCACAGATTGCATTATCATCTTTTCGTAATAAAACCGCCTTGGTAGTAGTTGAACCCACGTCAAGTCCCAGGATGAATGTATCACCAGCGCGAACTTCATCGGTTTCCATGGTTTTGAATTCAACCATGTTTTCATAATCACGAAGGGGAGAAAGAGTGTCGAAGGTCGCAATTTCGGTCAGGAAAAGATTTGATAATCCGGGAAATGGATCTGTTTCATTTTCCAGAGCCCAAAGAGCTGCACCCAGTGCTTCAAAATAAGGTGCCTGCTTCGGAACGATAAGCCCGGGAATTTCCAGATACAGATACTCAACCATCATTTGATTAAGGGCGGTTCCTCCAGTGAGCATGATATTTTGCCGCTTAACTTTTTTAAGCAGTTCCAGAATTTTGTCCGCCATCATTTTGCAAAGCCCTGCGGTAACCTTTGATTTGGAAACACCTTTATTGGTTGCATGGGTGCAGTCAGATTTGCAGAAAACAGAGCATCGTCCTGAAACATGAAATGGCTCCTGTGTTACAGCCCACTTTGCTGCATCTTTAAGCGATACTTTCATTCTGCGCAATTGCTGTAGAAAAAATTCTCCGGTCCCGGAGGCGCACTTGTTGCCGGTTACAACATTCGATATTTTGCCTGAATTGTCTAAAGTATAAACCATGAAGGTTTCGCCGCCGGCTGAAACGACTCCAGGGCATGCAATGCCGTCTGGTTTGACAAACTTATAGGCAAATTCCACAGCCTGTGGTTCCGGTATGTTTGATAAATTTACAAATTCGATAAATTTACGGCCGGTTGCAGCTATTTTGTCAAATGAGGCAAGGTCATAATGTTTTAAAACCGAAAGCAGGGTATCCTTTGGATTTCCCTCATGAGGTTGAACCGAATTTTTGACGATACGCGGTTTTTCACTTCCCTGATCCAGCTCAATATGGACAACGGATACTGTGGATGCTCCAAAATTCAGGCCCAGCACTTTTGTTTTTTGTGAGTTTTTCATTTTTTTCATGTAGATTAAGGGTTCGATCAAAAATAAATTCACATTTTAGGGCGTCGAATCGTTCTCATTATTTTTTCCCACCAAGCTATTATTAAACCAGGCTTTAATAATGGCATGTACCAGTGTTGCCAGTGGAATGGCAAAAAACAGGCCCCAGATCCCCCACAAACCACCGAATAGAAGTAATGCTACAATTATTGCTACAGGATGAAGGTTGACGACTTCGGAAAGGAGCAGGGGAACCAGCAGGTTGCCGTCTAAAATTTGAATGATGGTATAAGCAATTAAAGTGTAAACAAAGGCAGGACCTATGTTCCACTGGAAATAAGCAATCAGGGTTACAGGAAGAAACATGACTGTCGCACCAATGTAGGGGATAAGTACCGACAGGCCAACAAATAGTGAAAGAAGCATGGAAAATCGCAATTCAAGAAGAGTGAATGTGACGTAACTTACACCCCATACGATAATAATTTCCCAGATCTTTCCGCGCACATAATTTGCGACCTGAATATTTGCCTCACGCCACACCTCCACGGCCAGTCCACGGTTGTCGGGTAAAAAGCCTGTTAACCATTTTAAAATTTTTGTCTTGTCTTTGAGAAAAAAGAAAACCAGGAGCGGAACAAGAATAAAATAGACTAAAATTGTGATTAAACCACGTACAGAGGCAAGGGATAAGGAAAGGATGCGTTGTCCAAGGCTGGTGAGTTCTGAACCTATAAGATTTAGAATGTGTCTTATCTGGGGTTCTGAAATTATATCCGGATATTTTTCAGGAAGAAGCATCAGTGCGTTTTGTCCCCTGGCCATCATCGAGGGCAACTCCTGCAAAAACTGCCCGATCTGCCTTGACAGCATTGGGAGCAAAGCGACTATTAAAATAAGCAGGCAGGCCAAAAATAATAAAAATACAGATATAACAGAAGCCATGCGCGGTATTCTGCAGCGCTGGAGCATAGATACTATTCCTTCCAGCAGATATGCAATAACAATACTTGCAAATACAGGAATCAGCATATTACCGAACATGTAAATAAATACAAATCCAACCAGGAGCAAAAAGCCAAGAATAACGACCTGTGGATCAGAAAAGTATCGGTTTTGCCATTCTTTAAAAATAGAAATCATTTGTGGTATCTAATAAATATCCGAGTCCAAAGAGTTTGACCTTTATTACCTCAGTAAGGGGCTCCATCGTAAACGCTAAACGTTGCGAGTTGCGGGTTACGCGTTTTGTTTCTTTCTTACATTAAATACTGCAAACCTGAGTTACAATATTCCTTTATCATTTTTTTCTAAGATATAAAATCAATTTTAATAAAAATTATACACTTTTTGCAAATAAACCACTTTCTAACTTGTTCTGTTTCTGGTAATATTGTTCTTGAAAAGCAGTTAATCAGTCAAGTTGCTGTATAAATACCGCAACTTACCAGTTTTAGTCAGCAACAGCTTCTTTTTGTGTCATGCAATATTGTTACGGGTTGCGTGTTTCGTGTTATTAATCGGAACATTCATCTGGATTTCAAACCCACAGCTCGTAACCCGGTACACTTTGTTATAACCAAACAAGTTGAAAAAGGCGCATTATGCTTAGGAATAAATGTCGTTTGTAGAAATAATATGTCTAAATCTTTATATAAAAAAGTTTCCATAGCTTCACTTATCATGATGTCGTCGGTTTTCTTAAGCCGGGTGATCGGCATTTTCAGGGAACAGGTAATTGCACACATAGGCGGGGCCACTGGTAAAGTGGATGCCTATCTGGTCGCCTTTTTAATTCCTGATATGCTTAATCATATTGTTGCGAGCGGTTTTCTTTCCATAACCTTTATTCCGATTTTTTCTCATTATCTCGTAACTAACGAGGAAGAGAAGGGCTGGGAAGTTTTTTCCATAATTCTGACATGCTTTGGAAGTCTTCTATTACTGCTTATTATTACTGCTTTCATTTTTACACCTGAATTTATTTCAATAGTAGCCCCTGGGATAAATGAACCTGCCTTGCGAAGAAGTGCAATCAAAATGACACGTATTATTATGCCTGCCCAGTTTTTCTTTTTTGTGGGTGGGCTGTTCATGGCCGTTCAATTTGCCAAAGAAAGGTTTTTTCTGCCTGCTCTTGCACCTCTTTTGTATAATATCGGCATAATTACCGGCGGTACACTCCTGGGCTCATGGCTGGGCATCGAGGGTTTTTCATGGGGAGTTCTTGCAGGTGCCTTTGTCGGAAATTTTTCAATACAGTACCTTGGAGCCAGAAAAGTCGGTATGAGATTCAGGCTGACTTTTGATTTAAAACATCCTGATCTTAAAAAATATTTTCTGTTAACCCTGCCGCTGATAATCGGTCTGACCATGATGTTTTCATCCGAATTCCTTTTTAAATTTTTTGGATCATTTTTGCCGCGTGGAGACCTGGCATGTTTGAATTACAGTTTCAGGGTCATGATGATTCTGGCAGGTTTTTTTGGTCAGGCAATAGGAATGGCCATGTATCCATTTATGGCAAGAATGATTGCTGAGAATAAAATATCAGAATCGAACAGCCTTCTGAACAATATCCTTCGACTTATATCGCTGGTGATCCCTTTTTCTGTTTTGATGATGGTTCTCAGGCATGAAATTATTCTTATCCTGTTTCAGCACGGAAAATTTGATGCTGCCGCCACGGAATTGACATCTCAAATTCTGATTTTCTTTCTGATTGGTGCATTTGCTTTTTCAGCCCAGACTGTGGTGGTCAGGGGATATTATGCCATGGAAAATACACTTTTTCCTGCAGTTTTCATGACTGCCGCTGTTTTTTTAAGTATCCCGGTTTATTTTTATGCAATGCAAATCATGGGTGCCAGAGGAATAGCCCTGGCTGTTTCATTATCGGCCATTTTCCAGGTAATACTGTTGTATTGTTTTTGGAACAAAAGGAGTGAAAACAAGGAAAGTCATACTGTCTATTTCTTTTATATTAAAATTATTGTTATCAGTATGGTAATCGGAGTATTCCTTGAGTGGTTTAAATCAAAAGCGCTCTATGGTATTGATTCCAAGACATTTACAGGCAGCATGGCAGTATTGGCACTGACAGGCACAGTGTTTTTAGTCCTTTTTTTTCTGGGAGGTTATATTTTTAAAATAAAAGAAATTTCAGAAATAAAAAATGGCTTTATTAAAAAATTTAAGGATCTATTTGCTCGATAGCGGATTTTGCATCTCTATCTTTTTTATCAGGATCCTTTTTATCAGGAAGCAGGGGCTGGATTATTGCAACAGGAAGCGTAAAGGTTCTTTTTAAAAGCCCGAATATACCGGCTCCTATCGCTGTTGGAGAAAGTGGTATAACGTCAGGATCTGCAGGATTTCCTTTAACCCTGAATGGAATGGAGACTAACTTGCCTCCAAGGATATGATTCACTATGGGAATATGTTTGATGATGTAGTCAACTGTTTTAAATGGTGCTACGAGAATAACCACATCCATCTCATCACGGACAAGATCAATATATCCCTCACAGACTATAGTCATCGAAGAACCATCAATGACAAATTCTTTAAACATAAATTTGCCGTTTTCTAAATTTCCATTGGCCTTAATAGAGGTATAGGCAAATCCTTCTTTTAGCACATCTGGAAGTTTTCCCCTGAAAATTTCGGTAATATTTAAAAGAGCAAATATTTTTGCCAGTATTCCATAACGATAAATACGTCCATCTTTGGCAGAAAATTTCAGTTTTCCATTTAAAACTTTGCCCATCTCTTTACTGTTTGATATGGCAAACAGTTTTCCTGAAAGATTAAAATTGCCTGTTACAAGTCGATTTTTTTTCCAATAACACGCAACCGTATCATCTAATTGCCGGTTTTCGGCAACAGGATATAAATAAAGTTCCATATTCGTTGAAGATATTTTTATAGATCCTGGAATTGAAATACCGCACAGATTTGCTTTGGTGAAGTCGATAAAGACTTTGTTATCTCTTACGAAGATATCAGCATGAACCGGGCTAAATTTTAAGTCCTCCCATGTGAAATAATCTGATTTGATTCTAAAAACACCCTCCACAGGCAAAGTCCGGGGTTTTTCATCGTCCCCGGGGTCCTTCTTTTTATTTACATACTCTATGATTTGGTCAACCCTGTCCCATCCAATTTCATCAGCTGAAAGTTCCGTATAGAGCTGGATTCCTTTTTTAGAGAAAATAATACTCCCTTCAGAAGTAAAACGGCTGTTTCCCCATGTCAGATTTGCAGATTCTATAATAACGTTGTGTTTGACAGTCCCTGGGATAGTGCTTTCCGTTACATTGAATTTTCCGTCAGCCATGGATATCGGGTCTTGAGACAGGGACGAATTTATTAAAATATTTTCAAAGTTGCCTTTCATATTGATACGCCAGTTCATTGGGCTTGAGACCGGGCCGTTTAAGTTAATATCGGAAAATGTTGTTATTCCCTGCGTAATTTTGAAATCTTTAAAAACAGCGGCAGTATTTTCATAAGAGAGAAGCCATGGATAGATTTCTTTCATCTGCAATATGGCCGAGTCGGATTTAACTGTAAAACGAGGTTCATCTTTCCATGTGATGCCGCCCGAAAGCTGAGAAAATGAGGATTTTCCTATTACAGCGTTTAATTTATCAAATGAAATTTGAGTTCCTTGATATGCAAAACGTTTGCCTTTAATTTGCAAAGGATATGGGATGCGCCCGCAATTCGCACGCAGATTGATTTTGGATGCATAGACACCGACTTCGACAGACTGTTTATTTCCGTCTAAAACCATTTTCCCCAGAGCACTTCCACTAACTTTTTTGATTTGTGAGAGTTCTTTTAAAAAAGGTTTGTTTTTTACCAGTCTTTTAAGAATTGGAGGGAGCTGGGCCAAATCAGCCTGAATTACTGTTTCCACGTAAAACGGGATGTTGTTTTCAAATCCTAATTCCAACATCCCATTGGTCCCAAACGAATTTCCCAAACGCGCTTTAATATTTTCTCCCATCAGAATACCATTGGAAATAGTTACGCTGCCATGGACATCTTCCAGGTCAAGGAGTGCTGCAGGGACAAAAATATTTCCATTACGCAGCCTCCCCCTAATGAAAATATTTTCTATTTTTCCCAGGTCCGCCGGGGATTTTCCAAAGGATTTAAACGTGATTTCAGGGATATTCCCTCCCTTTACTATGTCAAAGATGTCTTTTGTGATACCGCTATTTCCTGCCATGGCAAGGGCGACTTTACGCGTTGAGCCGACCTCTGCTTTTTTAACGTCTATATCAAGACTCACCTGTTTGGCAATTCGGTTTATAGAAAATTGTCCGGATGCTCTGAGCTTCGGGTAATCAAGAACAAGGTTGGAAATAGAGACTTTTGTCTCTTCCTCATCCATATTCAATTTACAGATAAGACTTTTCGCTTTTATGACAATATTTTCATTTTCATGAAGCAATGTCAGGTGGGATGTATGGCTTTGCACCTTTGCGTGCACTGTATGGTGTTTGTCTGATTTAAAATCAAGATTCAGGTTGATACCGGCATCTGAAACCTTCAAAACAGTATCGGGAAAAAGGTAATCGGTCAAAATTTTAGGGTTAAAAAGTGTTAAATCAACCTGCCCTTTGCCTGTAAATAGATGTGGATTAATCAACCCCTTAATAGAGATATTTTTCCACAGGTTTGATTTACAGGCAAGGTTAATTGTGAGTCTGTTTAAAAGGAGTCTTGTATTTGCATTAATATTTATAAATTCAAAGGAAACATCATTTTCATCATACAGATTCAACCTGCCGTCTTTTACCTCAATAAGAAAGCTGGACTTATTTAATGCAGGATATTCCAGGACATTGGTCAGCATTTCCCTTGCAAACGAAGGGGAGATAGCAACCTTTCTTTCCTTTCGTCTAAACGGGAGCTTTATATTAAAGTTTGGGGTTATAAGCTGTAACTTGGAAATCTGTACATCACCTGTAAATAAAGAGATAATTGCAGGATATACTTTCAAATTTGCGAGTGTTCCTGTGACATTTCCTGAAATGGATAAACTTGCCTGATAAATTACAGCATGAGGGCGTGGAAAATAAAAAAGATCAACTTTTTCATAGTGTAGTTCACCTCCTGTTTTTTCAGAAAGATGAATGAGAATTTTCTCTTTAGCTGATTCCAGGTTGATAAGCATTGGTGAAACAAGAATAAAGATAAGAAAGACAATCAGAAGGACTCCAAGGCCTCTTGCTGCCAGGAGAAATATTTTTTTGGTTTTGTTCATCGCAACTTTATTTAATCGCCTTAAGCCGTACTCAAAGGCTTTTTATTATCTGTTGTATGGATGAAAAACTTCGGATCCAGGGTGATAATTTGCGGAACTCCTGCGGCAATTTTTTCATGGCTGACGATGCTTCTCTTCTGGTAGGATATGCACCATAGAGCAAAGGGTACCAGTCTTTTTTGTGGTAGAGAGTTTTATAAGATGCAACCTGATTAAACAACTTGTATTTCTTTACAAATTTATAAATAGATTTTTCATTCTGCAGTCCGATAAGCTGTATTGTATAATATGACGGATTTTGGGTAAGAAGCCAGCTTTCACGATGGATTCCTTTAGCTTTTTTTGATTTTACTGAAACAGTTTGTTCTTGTTTTTTCTTGTTTTGAATAAGATCAGAGGATTTTATTTTCTTTTTTTCAGCCTGGACTTTTGATTTGCCAGCCTGAGCCTTTGATTTTAAAGATACCAAAGGATCGGTTTTGCTCAATTTTTTCTCTGGTTTGCCAAACGACTGCCTGGCTTTTTCAGAGCCATTTGAAGAAGCGACAGGGGAAGCTGGCGGCTTTTCAGCAGTTTTTTTCATGCTGCTTGATACCTGGCTTTTTGGTCCGGGGATATCTCCAGGGGGAATATTTGAATTTTTCTCTTTGAAGAAAAAAAGAAACATAACCAGGACAAGTACTACAATAAAACCTGCGATTATGAGAAAGGATTTTTTAAAATGGGGAAGTCGTATGGAGCGGGAAGTGGGCTTTTCACCTGAAAGCCTGTTTAAAAGAAGCATGTGCGCCTTTTCATTAATGCGACCGGGAAGACCGCCTGCAGCTTTGTGTATAGACTTTATATCAGCGGGTTTAAAAGGATTTTTCCCGGTGAGTCCTGCAATCTTGAGTCTGTGAAAAAGGTAATCGTGCGTTTGTGTTTCGCTTAATTGGGACATATGCACCTTATTTACAACTGTTTCTCTGGCAAAAGGCGCTAAAAGGGAGGCCATAGTCGCATTGATACCTGATTCGCTAAAGAGAATCAGACGCTTAAGTTTACGGTTGCCGCCTGGAGCGAGAGCATCCTTTAAAAGATACTGCAACTCAATTCCAGTCAGTTCATGAGCATCGTCAAACATAACAATCGGAAGCTCATCATCGGGCAGCATAAAAGCAGGGTGTTCATTGAGGTTATCAAGAGCCGGATGGTCACTGGAGCTTGTTGTAGAATGTGCACGGATTCTGCATGTGCGCCATTTTCCTTTAGCAGAAACAAGAAACTGGTGGAGCAAGGTAGTTTTACCGCTGCCTTTTTCTCCGATAACCAGAATGAGGAAGTCACGGCCCTGAATCAGGCGACTCAAAACGTTCAGTCTTTGAACAAAGGACGGAAAGGCATAAAAAAATGCATTGTCAACCCCAGGTAAAAACGGGGCATTTTTAAGCCCTAAAAATGTTTTATAGAATTGGTCGGGTTTTATTTTCAAAGCTCCGGTTTAAATATCAGTTTTGCAGTGAACTCGCATCTGCCAAAATCTTTTATGTAAATCTGTAAGTGCGCAAATTGAGCTGTGATTTAATGCAGATCATATTTTGATATCAGGCGAGACAGGTAGGTTCTCTGAATACACATGGTTTTTGCAGCAAGGCTTCTGTTTCCGCTGGTATGTTTGAGGTTTAAAGTTATGAACTCCTTTTTGAAGCTGTCTATAGCCTCTTTTAGAGTCAATCCCACTTCCATTCCGGAATATTTTGGATTTGAAGCAAAGTTGGGAAGGTCTTCCTGCAATATTTCTATACCGTTGCCCATAACCACTGCCCTTTCTATGGCATTTTTCAACTCTCTGACATTTCCGGGCCAGTCATAAACAAGCATGCAATTCATGGCTCCTTTTGAAATTCCAAGATGGGAAAGTCCCCTTTCCTGTTTGAAGATATTTAAGAAATACTTGGCCAGGCAAGGTATGTCATCCATTCTTTCGCGAAGGGGTGGCATGTGAATCTCAACAACGTTTAAGCGGTAGTATAAATCTTCTCGAAACCTTCCCTCGGAAACTTCATTTACAATATTTTTATTCGTAGCGGAAACAACTCTCACATCAACAGGAATCGATTTGTTTCCGCCTACCCTGTAGAAAACACCCTCCTGAAGAATCCGAAGAAGTTTTGCCTGCATCCCCGGACTCATCTCTCCTATTTCATCAAGAAAGATAGTGCCCCCGTCCGCCAGTTCAAATTTTCCGATTTTTTTGCCCATAGCACCGGTAAAGGCACCTTTTTCATGCCCGAAAAGCTCATCTTCAAGTAATGTTTCCGGTAAAGCTGCACAATTTAAAACAATCATAGGCTGATCTTTCCGTAGGCCTGAACGATGAATTAACCTGGCAAGTAATTCCTTACCGGTTCCGCTTTCTCCTAAAATAAGGGTGCTTGCTTTTGAGTTAGCCACCTTGACGCCATCGAATATGACTTTCTTTAAGGTATCGCTCTCTCCAATAATTTCATATTTATGGTCGAGTTCTTCTTTAAGGTTTTTGATTTCTTTTTTAGTGTTTGCAATTTTTCGGGCATTGCCTATTGCCAGAGCAGCCAGATTGGCAAATACCGATAGTATTTTTAAATCCTCCTTTTGAATCGGTTCTCCGGTTACTTTATCAATAATTTCAACAACACCTATTGTTTCGCCTTTTATCTTCATCGGTACACAGGCAATGGAGCGCGTTTTAAATCCTATGGAATCACTTATTTCTCTATACCAGCGCGGGTCGGAACTGACATCGGGTATAAGCAAAGGTTCTCCTTTTTGCGCAACATAACCTGCAATTCCCTGTCCCATGCCGATTTCAAACTTCTTGATGTCAACTTTCTTTGCGCCGGTGGCAACCTTAAAAAAAAGCTTATTTGTTTTTTTGTCAACCAACAGCAACGAACTGGCTTTGGCATCCATCATCCGAGTGGCAGTTTCTATGATGAGCTCAAGAAGCTGATCAATGTCTTGTACCGAAGAAACCCATGTTGATATTTCTTTCAAACGATCTATTGGACTGTCAGGTGGACTGTCAGGTTTTGTCGTTTTTGAGTACATGTATAATCAGTTAAGCTCCTGAAAATATAACAAAGATAAACTAAAAAAAGGAATTATAGAAAAATTTTTAACTAAATGTGAAGAAAAACTGTTAATTTGGTTGGAGTATATGCACAGGTAGGGTGCTTGTCAATTCATAAATAAATCGTTTACAAATAGATTCAGAATAAATTGATTTATAAAAAAGTAACCAAACTTGATGTGATCGACAGCAGATTTTCGTTAGAATCAATCAGGATGGTCTTTGAATCATTAAATTAGAAAGATATGGAAAGGACAGCATTAAAAATGCTGTCCTTTAAAAACCTGGGAATTCAGGAAATGCCGATAATCTGTGTGGTTTTATATTTGAATTGCTTATGTGTTTCGCTAAAACTATATCGGAAGAAAATTTTCATCAGTATTTCTGTCCAACGATTCAAGGCGAATGAAAATACACCTTGCGATGTACATACCAGCAATGAGCAAGAAAGTAATAGTAAGCAGTAAAAGAAGCGTTTGATCAAAGAGAGTCATATAAGCCAGTATGGTTACTGGAATCAACGCATATCTTACAACCTTTCTTGGGACCGGATGCTCTCGCAAATAATCTGCTGTTGGCCCGGAGTTCCTGTAATATAAATCTACAATTTTTTTACCGATACTATTGCTCAGAAGACGCCTGTCCCGAAATTCACTAAGGATTTGTACATGCCGCTCCCTTTCTGATCCAAAAGCAGCAGTGGCGATAAAACAACCACCCCCACCGGCACCGTCGTCATCTCCACCTCCTGACGATGAACCGTCGGAAGAAAGAGATGTCCCTGTTTGAATTGCCGAGAAGTGATATACCTGTATTTCTATAAAGGACAGGCTTGGGTCGTTATGATCTATCCTGGAACCAGGAACCATCCAACCCTCACCTACAGGCTGGATAATACCGTCAGCATCACAGGCCAATGCCCAGTTCAGGCCATTGTAATAATATACACTCAGGCTGCTCACATCAGTATATCCCGGGCAGGGGATGAAAACCTTGACCGGCGTATCGAAAATAGTGGGTGGCTGAAAATGCATGGGTACTTCAACCGGTTCAACTCCAGGCAAGTCGATTTCTGAAATTTCATTAAGAGGAGCAAATGAGGGGGGCACAGGTTCGAAACTGTTATAAACAATCATGGCGCCTTCAAGTTCTCCACTATTTACCTGGATGCCTGTATCATAAGCTCCGCCAAGAGCTGGATCTTCGGGATCAACAGGAGCGGTATCCGGCAAATTGGCCTGAGCTTCACCGTGCTCTGTCTCAGATTCAACATTAAAATCATAACTCGCCTGGTTCATCGAGTTGCCGTAAGAGTCATAGGCATCAATTTTAATATTGACGTTTGAATCAAATATAAAATTTCCATAAGTATCCTGGGAGCGGTCATAAACAGCCCAGAGCAAGGTGACCTGGGAATCATCATCATCGGTCAGTTTCACTACCCGTACCGTATCGGAACTTAAGTTTTGATAATAACTCCGGTCACCGTCATGAATGGTAAAAGTGATGCTGTTTTGATTTATATTAATTCCATTTGCTGAATCTATAAGAACAGCAAATGAGGTATTGTTTGGTACACGCCAGGTATCAGTAATTCCTGAATTATGATGGGGCAGGGTCTCTATTATTTCAAATGGTGTTGAAGCCGAATCACCGGGATCTGTACCGCTTTGATACTCCTGGTAATTTGTGTAGCCGTCGCCGTCGTGGTCCCGGGTTCTGTCATCAAGAGCCGGGTTTAATCCATTGTCGACTTCCCAGTCATCCGCCATGGCATCATTATCATTATCGTTGATCCTGATGGAACTTGGGTTTACCGCATTACCGTCGGAATCTGTAATGTTGCTTACAGTCAATGTTAAAACAGTGTTGTGCGAAATGGAGGCCATAGAAAGACGATATGTACTTCCGCTTATATTGTTTATATCATCGGATCCGCCGGTGGTAACAAAGTTAAGGGAAGGGCTGAAGCTGTAATTTGCCTCAACGGTTGCATTTTGCATATTCGGTTTATTGAAAGTGATAGTTATGGTATTATTATCAAAATCAATAGCGGGAAACTCCACCATTGATGGAGGAAATGACTGGACGGTGCTAAAAGTGTATTCGGCAGATGGATTTGTGCCATTTGGAATCTGGTCAGGGCCGTTACCACGTGCATCTGTGGAGCCTGCACGAAAGTAATATACAGTATTTGTCGAAAGCCCGGTTAGTGTTATGCTATGATTTGACGTTATATTGTTAACATTTTGGCTCAATGGGTAATTTCCCCAACTGCTGCCCGAAGTACCATACTGGATCAGACTGGTGCCCGGCTCGCTCGTTGTCCATTCAATAACTGCTGTGCTTTCAGTTATATTAACTACCGTTGGGTTTGAGCTGACGGAAGGTGCGGAAATATCGAGTGTTCCGGTGACGGTATTTGAAGTCACCGTATTTATTCTAGCGCTTAAGCTTATATCACCTTCACTTACGGATGTGAAATTAACGTCCGCTGACCAGCTGCCATCCGCAATTGCTGTTGTAGTTCCCACAAGCGTGGGACCTGAATAGATTTGCACATTTGCTAAAGCGGCTCCCCGTCCGGACACGTTAAATGACGTATGGCCGGGATAGTTGACGATGAAACCATTTTGAGGTGAAGAAATATAAAAGGTGGATACTTCATTGGAATAACCGCTTTCGTTATCTTCGTTATCATATGCGGTAAGGGCAAGGAAATATATGTGCCCGGCGTCTAATCCGGTAATTGTAAATTCAGGATTGTCTGGTTCGGTCAGGTCATTGAGGAGGACACTTATCGGTGATCGCCCCTGAACAGCACCGGTGCCTTCGTAAGGGATGCCGGATGAATCGATTTTATAATAGATTTTATAACCCTTGAGGTCCGACTCGGTATTCTCATCCCATCGGAGCGTAACATCAGCAGCAAAGCATAAAGTCTGAAAACAAAGGAAGAATAAGAATAAAAATAAGATGACTTCACAACTAGATGAGTTGTGTAAGGCTTTTCGCATGGTTTTTCCTCTTCAAAAAAAGTTACTTCATTAAGGTCTTCGAGCGTGCTATCAGGTAACTGCAATAAATATACCAGAAAGATAAATGT
This sequence comes from Chaetoderma sp. LZ-2023a, assembly GCA_034401795.1. Lineage (NCBI taxonomy): Eukaryota > Metazoa > Mollusca > Caudofoveata > Chaetodermatida > Chaetodermatidae > Chaetoderma > Chaetoderma sp. LZ-2023a. The sequence goes on from JAVVLW010004955.1 coordinate 38,742, forward strand.
TTTTTTAAACTGTATTTACATTTGGTTATGCCCTTTGTAGAGGAGAGCGTTACTCTATACGAAAAGATATTTATGTTTTTGTGAATAAAATTGTATTATTTTGTGAACATCGAGAATAGAAAATCTAAAAACTATAAAAAAATCTACTTAAATGTATGAAAACTGATAAATATATGATAAGATTCTGCCAATTAAAAAAATTAACCTTATTCTGAATTACGAGGTAAACTGATGCAAAAGAACCGTGTTAAAGGAAAACAACCTAATTTTTCAAGTTACCTTTTATCGATACTAATTGCAATATCATTTATATTTATATGTCCGGATAATACTTTTAGTGCCACAAAATATTACTATTATCTACAGGCAGGTTCCTTTCGTATTAAAAAAGATGCGATAAAATTTATCGAGAAAATTAAAAAACATAAATATAAAGTAGTTGCAAAGTACGAAAAAATTGCAGACCAGGGACACTGGTATATCGTTTATATTGGCCCTCTTTCATCCAAGAAGGATGCAAAATTAACAATCAGGTCGTTAAGAAAGAAAAAACTGGCTAAATATATTGCTGTCCATCAAAAAAGATCTTTAATTTCAAGTGATTTAAATACAAGAAAACGATCGGTTGATAAAAAAGCAACTAAAGCTAAAATACCTTCTGCTCAGGTTTCAGCCACAAAAATGACGAAATTGACTGAGAGAGGAATCGGCAGAAACATGGCCCGAAATAACTTTGCCTTAGGTTATCGACATTTGTACAGGGAAGTGGGGACAGAGGTGACCCAACGAAAACAAATCACAGCATCCGGAAGTTCAACTGTTGCAATTTCAGCCAGCGAAAATAATGATTTTCCCACATCAATGCATATTGATTCCCTGTACGCTCGATATGGTTTGACAAATTATCTGGAGATCTTTTTAGAAGCAGGTGTCGGTTATAAAGAATTTTCCAGCACGTCCTTTGTCTATGGCGGTGGCCTGCAGTTGAGTCTTTTTGAAGTCAAAAGAGGTATGCTAAAGGGGTTGTACAGCAGCCTTTCCGGAGCATATTTAAGTGGAGATGTTGAGTATGAATACGATTCACCCGCGGGGAACAAATGGAATAAAGAGGCTGAATTTAAAGAAGTGTCAGTTAAGGGAGAACTTGGCATTATACGTTCTCGATTTGCCGTTTATTTTGGGGCGGTCTTTTTGGACTATAATGAAACGACTAAGCGTGATAAGCTTACCGGTCTTGATCCACCGGGGACTTCATTCATCTACGAAGATGAGCTTGAAAACGAAAATAGTTTTGGCGGTTTTGCCGGTGTTGAAATTTACTTGACGCCTTCTGCTATGATAAAAGTTGAGGGACAGCTCATCAGCAAAGAAAACATTTTAATTGCTCTTGAATATCATTTTTGATTTCTTTAGGTCCCTGCCGGTTTCATTTCCGGCCTGGTTAAATCAATTTTTTAAATTTCAGCGGCTTTCCGTAAAGTTTTTCATTATTCATATTTTTTTATCTTACAGAGTTTTTAAAAGATCCTTTTTTTCTTTTTCTCCTAAATAGCGCCAGAAACCCTCGGAAAGCTTGCTTAGTTTTATATTCGAAATCCTTATACGCTTTAAACCGATGACCCTGCCGCCCACCTTTCCCACCATCCGTCGTATCTGCCTGTTTCTCCCTTCTTTCAGTACAATCCTAAATCGTTTTGAAGAAAGCCTCTTTATCTTTGCCGGCCTGGTTTTTGTTCCCATCATAGGCATCCCTTTCTCCAGACTTCTAAGAGCGCCATCGGTAATGCGGCTTGCTAAATTCACTTCATACTCTTTTTCATGGTCAAAGGAAGGATGTGAAAGTCTGTGGTGCAGACTTCCGTCATTGGTTAAAAGCAAAAGCCCGGTAGAATCCTTGTCGAGTCGCCCTACCGGATAAATGCGCTCAGGAATATCAACAAGATCGAGTACGATTTTTTCGCCGGGATGATCACAACTTGTCACATATTCTCTTGGCTTGTTTAAAGCTATGTAAATTTTCTTTTGATCAGCTTTAACAAGCGTTTCATTAACTTCTATGTGATCGTTTTGCGGGTCAACCTTGGTGCCCAGCTCCGCAACAATTATCCCATTAACCTTGACAAGGCCATCTTTTATATACTCTTCACCCTTTCGCCTTGAACAAAACCCGGCACTCGAAAGATATTTTTGAAGTCGCATTAAAGGCATTTTATAACTTCAGGACACAGATTTTCACGGATAAACACAGATAAATTTTTAATATCCTGAAAATCTGTGTTTATCTGTGTACTATTTTTAATTTAAAGGCTTCTCAGCTTCTGTAGTCCGCATTAATCCTAACATACTCAACGGAAAAATCACATGTAAAGATCGAAGCCGATCCCTGCCCCATATTGAAATCGACGGATATGGTAAATTCGTCCCTTTTGAGAATCTTTGCAGCCTCTTCCTCGGCCTTTTCTCCGCACCACATACCGTCTTTTACAATCATAACGTCATCGAAAAAGATATCTGTTTTGTATGGGTCTATCTTAACCCCTGCCCTGCCCGCTGCAGCGAGTATTCTGCCCCAGTTGGCATCCTCTCCGAAAAGGGCTGTCTTTACGAGATTTGAATTTGCAATCGTATCTGCTATTTTTTTTGCGTCTTTATCATTCAAAGCGCCCCTGATAATAATCTCAACAAGCTTTGTGGCACCTTCTCCATCTTTAACAACCATTTTGGCAAGATCTATCAGAACCTTATCCAGAATAATTTGAAAAGATTCCTTATGAACCAAATTTTTAACCGTTGCACCTGACAAACCATTAGCAAGAACAAGTATTGTGTCATTTGTACTTGTATCGCCATCAATAGTAATTTTATTAAAAGATTTATCCGTTGCAGCTACAAGTGCCTCCGTCAATTCATCATGGGAAATCTTGATATCGCTCACAACAAAACAAAGCATGGTAGCCATGTCCGGGCGAATCATCCCGGAACCTTTGGCAATACCGACTACTGTATAAGGCTTTCCCTCCATCTCCCCCTGTCGGCTGACCACTTTCGGTACTGTATCGGTTGTCATTATTGCTTTTGCAAGGTTGACCATAGCACCCGGTTTCATATCTCTTACAAGTTCCGGGATTGCAGCTTCGATTTTCCCTGTATCAAGCCCCTGGCCGATAACGCCTGTTGAAGCCACCAGTACCAGATCTTCGGATATCGCCAGCCCGGATGCCACATACCTTGTCACTGCAATAGCATCAAGCATTCCCTGATCACCTGTGCAGCAATTGGCATTCCCGCTGTTTGCGATAATCGCCTGGCATTTGCCCGATTTTATTCGTTCCCTGTCAAGCAAAACCGGTGCTGCCTGAACCAGGTTTTTTGTAAATACTCCTGCAACTGTTGCTGGAACATCGGAATAAATCAGCCCGAGATCCTTTCCGCCGTTTTTTTTAAGCCCTGAAGCAACCCCAGCCACTTTAAATCCTTTGCATATTGCTTTTCCCATGTTTCTATTTATAATATCTTTAAAAAAAAAGCAAAAAGTAATATAGATTAATGCCTGTATCCTGATTATCATTATTTACCATGTTCAAAAATAAGATGAATAAAAATTTTAAAATCACAATCGAATATGACGGCACTTCCTATCATGGCTGGCAGAGGCAGCGAAATGAACATACAATTCAAGGAGAAATTGAAAAAGCTCTTTTAACCATGACGGGGCAAAAGATAGCTCTGACCGCTTCCGGAAGAACGGATGCAGGCGTACACGCACTCGGACAGGTAGCAAATTTTAAATGCGATACCGACCTTTCTCCCCAAGTCTTCCAAAACGGGCTCAACAGTCTTACCAAGGATGATATTGTTATTATCTCATGCAATACTGTTGATAAAAATTTTCATTCACGTTTTAATGCTAAAAGCAAAACCTATAACTACTGGATATTAAATCGCAATCTCCCTGCTGCCATAAATCGGCAATATGCATGGTTCATACGGAAAAAGCTGGACCTTGACGCAATGCAGTTGTCAGTCAGGCACATCATCGGCACTCACGATTTTAAGGCGTTTGAAGGGACAGGCAGCCCCAGGTCTCATACAACAAGACGTGTTTTTAAAACAGAAATTTCTGAGCAGGGCAACGGGCTTATCGTTATTGAAATTAAAGCGGATGGTTTTTTGCGGTTTATGGTTCGCAATATTGTAGGGACTCTCGTTGATGTGGGACTTGAAAAAATAACTTCGGATGGTTTTAAAAAAATACTCCTTTCAAAGGATCGCTCCACGGCTGGTGCAACCGCACCCCCGCATGGTTTATTTTTGATGAAGGTGAAATATTGATGGCGTCTACTTAGCCATCGCCGCTACTTTTTACGAGATCGTCAAATATTGATGGCGTCGTAGAAAGTATCAATGATTCCCCATCTTCATCTTCTGCACCTGCTCGTTGTAAAACGAAATGACCTCTCTTCTTCTCAGCATCCCGATAAGAATACCATGGTCATCCTCCTGAACAACGGGAAGACTGTCTATATTTTTTATGGTAAATTTCTTAAGTACGGAATTCAGATCGTCAGAATAAGTAGTAACAATAATATCAGAGTTTCCTATATCCTTCATCACAACCAGATTTTCTATTTCACTTGAAAAAAGAACTCCCCTGATATCATTAATGGAAAATATGCTGACCAGTCTTTTATCTTTATCCATCACCGGAAAATAGTGCTGTTTTGTCTCGGAAAAATATTTTTTAAAGTCTGAAAACAGCATATCCTCCGGAATGAGGTTTACCTTTTTAACATGATCCGTTAGATCTTTTACTTTTATGGTCTGGAGTATATCCACAAAAAAATGTCCTGCATGTGCCGGAGAATCTATCTTGCCTTTAACCTGCTTTTCGTAAATAGTCCATTTCTGTGCTGCAAGGTAAGATATCGAACACACGAGAAGACTCGGCAGGAGCAGGTGATATGAATTGGTCATTTCACTGACAAAAATAATTGTTGAAATAGGAGTATTTGAAACAGCAGTAAAAAAACCGGCCATGCCCACAATAACAAAAGCTCCAGGCTCAGTCACAATCCCAGGCATTATCTGGTGAAACGCTCTCCCCACAACACCGCCCATTGCACCACCGATTACAACCGAAGGACCAAATACGCCACCGCTTCCCCCTGACCCTATGGAAAAGGAAGTTGTAAGAACTTTGCCGATTGCAAGGGAGAGTAAAAACGGAATTGTCAGTTCATTATTAATCGCCATCTGGGCAAAACCGTAACCGAAAGCAAGGCAGTGGCTCCAGTAAAAGCCTATAAGACCGGTACAAAGCCCGCCTATAGCAGGCTTTATATGGTTAGGAATTTTCATGGCTTTAAAAAGCCTGGTTATTCCATAAAATGACTTGATATAAAAAAAACCGACACCAACAAGAACAATGGACAGGATAACATATGGCCCCAATTCCAATGGATTTTGAAATTTAAAGGCCGGTGACTCAAATAATGTTCCCCATCCAAATACGAGGCAGAAAAGACAGTAAGCCACTACTGAAGAAATACCGGCAGGTATTATAACTTCCGACTCGAACTCAGGATCTCTGTAAAGCACTTCTGCAGCAAAAAGAGCGCCCGCCAAAGGAGCCCTGAAAATACTCCCGACCCCTGCGCCTATACCGGCAGCCAGCATTATCCTGCGCTCCCTGTCAGACAGTTTAAGTTTTGTTGCCAGAAATGAACCGAAACCGGCCCCAATCTGGGCGATGGGCCCTTCCCTTCCCCCTGATCCGCCGGTTGTCAGAGTAATTGCGGAAGCAATGGTTTTGATAATGGGAACTCTCCCCCGAATAAAACCCCCTGTTCTATGATAGGCATTTATAGCTGCATCCGTGCCGTGTCCCTCTGCTTCAGGGGCAAAGGTATATACAAGCCAGCCGCTCAGAATGCCACCAAATGCCGGAAGAAAAAGCAGAATCCAGCGATTAAAGGTAGTGCTGGTGGGTGGAAGCAGATGTTGTTCGCCTGCAGGCGCAGGAGGCCTGTAACCAGCCATAAAATCCATAAAATAATGGCTGCCAAGCTGGCACAGGTAATGAAAAGCAATGGAGCCAAGGCCGGCAATTATACCTATTATGATAAAATAAAAAGTCCATTTGCCTGCCTGGGCTATATTTGCTGACCTGTCCTTGCCGACAAAGGCTTTAATACTATTTTTTAATCTATCTGTCAGTGCCATAATAAAATGAGCTAAACCAATAAATCCTGAACCCCTTGCAGGATAATATCGAACAGTTCCTTAATATCACTTTCTTCCACACACGAAAAAGCAATCCTTAAATTCTTATTGTCTATTGATATAAGCCCTACTCCGTATTTATCAAGAAGATGGACTCTCAGTCTTTCGGCATCAACTGATTTTAACCTGATGCACATGAAATAGCCTGAATTAAAGGGGTGAACGTCCCATGCATCCTTATACTTTGTATCCGATAGTACTTCTTTTACACGCTTCGCTCTTTTCTTGAGTATCATAAATTTTTCTTTATTTTCATCCGGGTATTCATCGCTGAGCATAGACCTTAATACAATGGACTGGCTAAGGTGAGAAGCATTGGATATATTGCCCCTTACACACCCTGCAGTCTTTTTTTCAAGGGCCTCATATACAGGCCCGGGATTACCTTCAATTTTATATCCATAGGTAATAAAGCCAACCCTTAAACCCCACACAAAATACTCCTTGGTACATCCGTCAAGCTTAACTGCAAGAAGTCTGGAATGTTTCCCGCAAAGTCTTGCAAAAAGAGATTCTTTTATGGATTCTTCTTCATAAAAAAGTCCAAAATAGGAGTCATCGGTAACCGCAAGGATGTTTGTACCTGCTTTAGCCTGGTTTATAAGTATTTCAGTTATTTTATTTCCTTCTTTTTCCGTCACCGTATATCCGCTGGGGTTATGTGGAAAATTTAAAATTACTACAAGCTTTTTGTGCTTTCCGGCTTCCTCTTTAATCTTGTCCTCAAAAGCTTTAAGATTAAATTTGCCGGTTTCCGTAAACACTGAATACTGGCTTATCCTGGCACCTTTCCTGACATCTAAAATCATACTGTAGTTTCCCCACATCATGTCAGGCAAAATAACCACGTCCCCGGGATCGACCCAGATGTCTGCAAAAAGACTGATCCCGTGGGTAATGCCGCATGTAACCACGGGAAGAGAGATTGTTTTTCCTGAAAGAGAAGAGTTTTTTTCAAATAGTGATTCCTGCCATTTTTTTCGCAACGCTGGAATCCCGAAAGACGGCGCATAAGTTAATGACTCTTCCGGCCGGATATCGTTAATGGCAGCCATAACCGAATTAAACCGCATTATCCGGCCTCTTTCCGTTGCTATTCCAATTGTTGCGTTGATCTTATGGGCTTTTTCTTTTGCTTCCGCACCCTGGCTCAGTATCCCCTTTGGGAAAAAGAGTTTTTTGCCGACATCGGACATCATTTCCATAAGATAAGGATTGCCCTTTTCAATATCCTGGTTGAGTTCCTTTGCAATAGGATTCATGGATAAAAACCTCCTTAACAAAATTTATTACAACTTACATTTGATGGTCTCGTAAAAAGTAGCGCCGATGGCTAAGTAAAAAATTCCATATACAAGGCGTAGTGGTTTTTCAGGTGCGAGGCAATACATGTAGTATGCTGAGTACCTGAAAAACCGCTACAACGCAGTAGATGGGATTTTTTACGACGCCATCACATTTGAAACTTCTTATAGTCCTGGAATAATATATGTCAAGGGAAAAGAAGTTGGAAAATCAATAAGATGAGAATACGTTAGATGGGCTGCAAAAAAAACCCCGCTTTTTTGAAGTCAAACGGGGTTTACCTTGTGATCGAAAGGAGCATTATCTATTTGCTCTCTTGGACGCCTTGAGCGGATTGATCTTTACTTTAGAGCCTTTAGATTCCGAGGCAACATGAGTTGCCATGTTGCATTTTCCAACTTTCCACTTTAACTCCGGATCAGGACATGCTGTGCAGAACCAGCCGGAAGTAAACTCAGAGCTGCGATTGCAACCATTACACTCCTCCACGATCTCGTGGCAAAGCCCGCCGTTGTACGAACATCCCTTAGCAGTCATAAAGGGACATTCCATACCTTCTTTAATAGTTGTACAAACCAATGTAACCACCTCCCTTACAAAATAATAACCTTAAAAAAGGCCGGGAAATTAATTTTGATGGCGTCGTAGAAAGTCCCATATACTGCGTTGCAGCACTTTTTCAGGAATTCAGCATACTACATGTATTGCCTCATCCCTGAAAAACCACTGCGCCTTGTATATGGAACTTTCTACTTAGCCATCGGCGCTACTTTTTACGAGTCCATCAATTTTACCGACCTGAATAAAAACAAATATTTCGAAAAACCGCCAAAATATAATCAGGCAATCGCGGCTTGTCAATAATTTTATTTTATGATCCTGCAACCTTTGAACCTGGACCTACATTTTTTTTCGATTGACAAAATCCATCATCTCTGATAAGTTTTTCATATAATAAATTCTCGAAAAAGCAATTCCATGTTAACCTGGGAACGCAAAGCCCTTGAGCCTGAAACACCTGATTATATAGCCTGATTTTAATATTTGGTGCAAAGGCAGTCAGGCTGCCGAAAGAAATAAATTAGAAGCTGTTTCGTTTCTTTTGGCGGAGCAGTTTTTTTCTTTTTAAAATGGGTAAAGCCATGTCAGGCAAGATCACTTTTTGCAATCCTTGAAAACAGAACAAGGATTTTAACGGATCCATACAAATTAAAGGCCACATATTCTTGTGCAATAAATATGATATATTTTAAAGCTTACAATCAATCGAAATTTAAATTATTTCTAATATCAATCTTTTTGCTCCTGTTTGTATTTTCCTGTAACGGCATCGAGAAAGAAGAAGATACGAGACCTTCCGAGAATGTTCGGGCAGGCAATGTTCGGACAGGCAAGCCCCAGGCTGCAGGGGCCATTAAAACCGGAAAACTTCCATCAGGTCTTCATAACAGTCAATCGAGCGGTTATGTAAAAGACCAGATAATAGTTAAATTTGCAAGAGGGACAGACCCAAAGACCATATCCGTTATTCAAAAGAAGCTTTATCTTGAAATTCTGCGCACCTTTTCCAGCCCCGGCCTTTTCCTGATGAAAATAACCGACAATACATCGGTAAAAGATATGCAAAAGTCATTAAGCAATTATAAAGTAGTGAAATACTCCGAGCCAAATTACAAAGTGTCCATTGATAGCAAAAAAGGAATAAAGCAATGAAAAAATCATTTATTTTCAGTTTAGTATTGATCCTGACTTTTTCCACATTACTCTCTGCGGATCATAAATCTATACTGGACGCAGGCAGCCCAAACACAAAAATCGACTACGTACCGGGAGAACTTCTGGTAAAATACAAAACACAGGTTCGCAACACATCTTCTTCCTTTTATAAAAACAACTGGAATATCTCAACGATTCGGACATTTAAGTCAATAGGTTATCAGCATGTAAAACTTCCACAGACAATGACCGTTGAACAGGCAATGGATATGTATAGAAACGACCCGAACGTTGAATATGCCGAGCCGAATTATATTTACCATGCTACTCTAACTCCCAATGAAACAAGTTTTGGTGAACTGTGGGGTCTTCATAATACCGGCCAACTCGTGAACGGCCCAAACGGCACAAGCGGAGCCATTGATGCCGATATTGACGCAACCGAGGCCTGGGATATTGTTACAGGAAATGATACGGTCGTAATAGCTGTTATTGATTCGGGTGTAAAATGGGATCATGAGGATCTAATCGGAAACATCTGGAGCAATACAGGAGAATCGCTAAATGGCAATGATACTGACGATAACGGGTATGTTGATGATATCCGGGGATGGGACTTTGTTGATAACGACAATGATCCCATGGATTATAACGGCCATGGGACCCATGTTGGCCGGTACAATCGCAGCAGTCGGAAATAATCGTACCGGCGTTACCGGTGTTTGCTGGACGGCAATAATAATGCCCTTAAGAGGTCTTGATGCAGCCGGTTCCGGAACTACCGACAATTTGATATCAGCAATCCTATATGCAAATGACAACGGAGCTGATATAATCAATAACAGCTGGGGCGGCACCACCCCCACCCCCAGCCAGGCACTTAAAGATGCCATTGATGCGTCATCTGCCGTGGTTGTTTGCGCGGCAGGCAATTCCAACGAAAATACCGATACAACACCCCATTATCCTTCAAGTTTTACCAGTACTAATTTAATTTCCGTTGCCGCAACAAATCAAAATGATGGCCTGGCGTCATTTTCCAACTACGGAGCCACTTCCGTTGATGTGGGCGCACCCGGAACCAATATTTACAGCACGGTAATTGCACGGCATGATGTATTCAACGACAATTTTGATGACGGCAACATCAATGGCTGGTCACACGGTGGAAAAAATGATACCTGGGGTGTAGAAAACAGTTATTTGACTGAAAGCCCCCGGGATGATTATGTTATCGAAACCAACTCCTGGATAAGTACTACGGATCCAATTAACCTGGCAGGTGAAATCGGTATCAAGCTTGAATTTGATTTAAGGGGCATTTCCGAATTCGGTTATGACATTCTCTATATTGATACATCATCCATTGGAACGGAAAATACATGGACCAATATCGATGAACTATCCGGTTCAACCAGCGAACAATGGTTTCCCATGGAATACGATATAAATACACATGCCGGAGGCAATGTTTATATTCGTTTTCGTTTTGAAAGTGATGGCAGCAACAATTTCGATGGCTGGCATATTGATGATGTTAAGGTCACAGCTTATACACCTGCTACCCATAACAGCTATGAATATTTTAACGGCACTTCCATGGCAGCACCCATTGTTTCCGGCATTGCCGGTTTAGTTAAGGCTCACTATCCAGGAGCAACAAACATTGAAATAAAAACAGCTATAGAAGCAAGTGTCGATACAATACCCGCTATGTCAGGTATTGTCGCAACAGGTGGCAGAGTGAATGCAAATAAAATTTTTCTGCCAGTAACTGCTCCATCAGATTTAAATGCAGCAGTTTTTTCCGCGACAAGAATTGATTTGGAATGGACTGATAACAGTTCAAATGAAACCGAATTTAGAATAGAAAGGAAAACAGGCGGAGGAACCTGGAGTCAGATTGATACGATTACAGCAAACATAACAACATACAGCGATGCAGGACTTAGCGAATTAACCAATTATTTTTATCGAGTTCTGGCATTCAGCTTAGGAGGGAACTCAAATTATTCCAATGAAGCTGATGCAACAACACTTGCCGCTGATGCACCGTCAGAATTGGTTGCAACCGCTGTTTCCGCAAGCCGGATAGATCTTTTCTGGACAGACAACAGTTCAAATGAAGATGGGTTCAGAATCGAAAGAAAAACAGGCGCTGGCGGCACTTATGCTGAAATCGGCAGTGTTGAATCAAATATAGAAACATACAGCGACACAGGACTAAGTGCATTAATCGAATATTATTACAGGGTATTTTCTTTCAATAGCGGAGGAGATTTAAGACAATCCAATGAAGCCAGTGCTACCACACAGGCCGCACTCCCCAGCAGTAGCGGCGATGGAGGTGGTGGCGGTGGCGGAGGTGGCTGCTTCATTTCTACTGCGGCTTCCGGTTTCTAAATGATATGTTTCATTGCAAATCACGACGGTTCGCAATTACAGAAAACACTATAAAAATGCATAAATATCAAATCGTAAAAACACCATGAAACACTGTCATTACATATTGTTGAAGCTTCTTAGCTGGTGAAATGTTTTGAACTGTTGTTAGTAACAGCTTTTTCAAGGGAGTGAATTTAGTGATTTTACAGCAACACATACTTTATCAAAAATTGCCGGCTAAAACCAATACCACTAGCGGTAAAGCTTTTTTACTTGGGAAAAACAGTCGGATCAATTCATGTTAAGTGCATCCGATAAACCTGCCTGGCTTGAAAATGAGCACTTGATTTTTAACAGAAATATTGACAAGATGTGGCCTGATAAAAATGAACGGATATTTTTAACAAGTTTCAGGAAACAAGCCGCATTATGATAATTAAACAGGCAACAGAAGTTCTTAAGATAGAAGCTCAAGGGATATTAGAGCTGATAGATCGAATCGATCAAAGCTTCACTGAAATGGTTGAGCTTATCTGCAATTCAAAGGGACGTCTGATCGTCGGCGGAATCGGCAAGTCAGGAATAGTCGGAAGAAAGATTGTAGCAACATTAAACTCCACAGGAACGCGGTCTATATTTTTACATCCTGTCGAAGCCATGCATGGAGATCTCGGCATGGTCAGCCATGATGATATTTTTCTTGCCCTTTCAAACAGCGGTGAAACCGACGAACTTAATATTCTTATCCCAAGTATCAGAAATGTTGGATGCACAGTTATCGCCTTTACCGGAAATAAAGACTCCACCCTGGCAAAAAATAGTGACATTATAATTGATGTCGGTGTAGATAAAGAGGCATGCCCTCTTGGCCTTGCTCCAACTGCCAGCACAACCGCTCTTCTTGCAATGGGTGATGCTCTTGCCGTAGTCCTTATTAATAAAAAGCACTTTCAAACAAGCGATTTTAAAAAGATTCATCCCGGCGGAGCGATAGGCCAGCATCTTTCCGGCAAGGTAAGTGATATCATGTTAGCAGGAGACTTGATTCCCCTTGTTGGAAAAGGTGCTTCCATGGAAGAAGCTGTCAAAATAGTAGACCGATTTAAGCTGGGAGCAGCACTTATTTTAAGTACAAATGAAACTCTTGCCGGTATTATCACAGATGGAGATATTCGGCGTTTCATCGCGCATAAGACAACAATTGCGGGTTCGACAGTCGAAGATGCAATGACTATCAACCCGCAAACCACCAGCCCCGGCACACCTGCATATGATGCACTGAACATAATGGAAAAACACCAGATTACAGTACTTCCTGTAAAGGATCACAGCGAAAAAATTCGCGGGATTTTGCACCTGCATGACATTTTAGGCAAAGGTGAATTCAAGTTTAACGGAAAATAAAGATAGAAGAAGGCAGAAGGGAAAATAGACAGACGGAATTCCTTGAACCGTGAACCCTTGACCCTGAACCTTGAACCTGAAGCGAAGCGAAAGAGGTAACCATGGATTTTAACTCAATCGACACAAATATACCGACACTCGGAGAAGCAAAAATACCTTCTCCGATTAAAAAGCGCAACAGGGGCAAACAGCTTAAAAATTTTATTTCAAACGATGACAGAATTATCGTAGACTTAATACTTTCTGAAATAACCAGTATGATCAAAAAAGGAAAAGAGCCTCCCTGCTTTGAAATGGCCGGCCCAAGGGAAAAAATTTATTTTGATCCCAGCAAACTCAAATGTGCCCTTGTTACATGTGGCGGTCTATGTCCTGGCCTAAACGACATAATCCGTTCAATAGTGCTTGAACTTTACTATGGCTATGGCGTTCGCAACATTTTTGGTATCCGGTACGGCCTACAGGGGTTTATTCCGAAATTTGGTCACGATGTCATTGATCTTACCCCTGACTTTGTCTGCAATATTCTCGACATGGGCGGATCGATCCTCGGATCTTCAAGGGGACCCCAGGCAATAGATGAAATTGTCGATAGTCTTGAAAGAATGAACATAGGCATTCTTTTTACGATAGGCGGAGACGGGACACTTATGGCCGCATCCAAAATAGCTGATGCTATTACTAAAAGAGGTCTTAAAATAAGCGTTGTAGGTATACCGAAAACAATCGATAATGACATACACATGGTATCGAAGTCTTTCGGTTTTGATACGGCAGTCGATGTTGCAACTGACGCAATCAAAGTCGCCCATAATGAGGCTCGAGGATATCCCAATGGAATTGGTCTTATTAAACTTATGGGCAGACATTCCGGCTTTATTGCCGCTACTGCCACTTTAGCTCAGCAGGACGTTAATTTTGTTCTGATACCGGAAATCGATATTGATCTCGATGGAAAAAATGGTTTGCTGCGAGCAATTGAAATGCGCCTGGATCTAAGACAACATGCAGTAATTGTTGTAGCGGAAGGTGCCGGTCAGAATTTTATAGAGAACATTGATAATGAGCGTGACGCCTCCGGGAATATTAAGTTAAAGGATATAGGACTTTTTTTAAAAAACAAGATAACATCCTATTTTAAGGAAAAAAATATTGATGTTTCACTCAAATACATTGATCCCAGTTACATAATAAGGAGCCTGCCGGCAAATGCCAACGACAGCGTGTTTTGCGGATTTCTAGGACGCGATGCTGTTCATGCGGGTATGGCAGGAAAAACAAAGCTTATTGTAAGTCACTGGAATAACAGTTTTGTCTATGTGCCAATGGCCTTATCGGCCGGAAAACGCAAGCATGTTTCACCAAACGGCAAATTGTGGCGTACAGTCCTCGAAGCAACAGGCCAGGGTTCATTGAAAGATGGTTGAATGTACAATTAAAAACCAATCACAAAAGCCCGAAAAGACGAAAAAGGAACTATGGGAAAGGATGTTTCGTGCTTTCCCTCTTTCGTGTTTTCGTGATAAAAAATAGAATCAGACATAATTCTACAGTACAAAAGCATGAAGGCCAAATTTCCAATTTCTATTTTCAGCGCTACGCGAGTCCTTAATTAAATTCCAGCTCGACAAACTTATCACCCTTTATTCGAAGAAGGCTGAGCACCTTTTTGACATCTCCCTTATCATTAAATGACGTAAGTCCCGTTACTCCCTGAAAATCCTTAAGCTGCATAAGTTCATTTTTAATTGCATTCCTGGACCTGACATCGGGTCTTCTCAATATTTGAAATAAAATCATGGATGTGTCATATGCTATAGCCTCAATAAATCCGGGCTTCTCTGCAAATGTTTTTTCAAAATTATCTACAAAATCTCTGACCCGTACGGAAGTGCCCTCAGAAAAAAAACCGTCAGGGATTATTGCCCTTTGAATATATTCCTTTGTCATATCGACCAGTTTTTTGGAATGCCATAAGTTGGTTCCCAGAAGATATACATCCTCAATATCATGAAATGCCAGTTGCGGTATTATCAGCCCGACTTTATTAGGGGCATCCGGAATAAAAATTGCTTCAAAATCAACAACCGGTTCGGGCTCTCCATTTTTAGCATTTTTAATATGCGGCTTTTTCTTAAGATCATCAGGAACTTCATAGTAAAGTCCTATAAGCTTTTTAATCGGATCTTTGAAATCCGTATGTGAGGGATTATACACTTCTGATCCGACAATTTTACCCCCGTATTTAAGTACCTCATCCCAAAACAGATTCATGAAATGTATTCCATATTTCTCTTCGGGATATAAAACAGCGAAATTTTTTACCTCAAGGACTTCAGCAGCATAAGAAACAACGGCCTTTACCTGCATTTCAGGTGTAATGAAATTCCTGAAAATATTGTCGCTTATCTCAGTAATATTTTCTTTTTGCGTAATGGTAATCATTGGAATCCCGGTATGCTGTGCTTCAGTTGCTACAGCTTCCGCTGTAATAATCGGGCCTATTGTTGCTGCGACCTGATCATTTTGCAAGTCATGCATAGCCAGAATTGCCTTTTCGGGATTACCTCCTGTGTCCTTTATTAATAAATGGATGGGTGGATTAGCAGCTTCAGAGTTGAATTGAGAAAGCGCAAGTTCAATACCTTTCATTGCCCTGTTTCCGTAACTTTTATAGGGGCCGCTCAGGGGAAGTAAACATCCTATTGTATAGCGACTGTACACAGCTTTCCCTGCAATCTCTTCTATCAGCAAGTTTGCCTGCTGTACGTTTTCGTGCTCAGGAAAGCTCTTGACGAACCCTGTTAAAGCTCTTACAGCTTCATCAGGTTTTTCTTCTTTTGAATAGTTCACCCCAAGCTGGTACATGAGATAACCCCTGGGCAGCTTGTCTTCAATGTAGTTTATAAGTGATAAAATACTCGTAGAATCAAGCTTGCTTACAGCTTCTTTCATTTTCACAAGTATAGACTCTTTTTTCTGGTCTTCGGACATTTGATGAGCCATGGCATAAAAATATATCGAATCTTCCGGGGAATCCGTAGCCACATAGGTATTACCAAGAATTGTGTATATCCTGCCGATATTAGCCTTGGATATCTTACCTTCCAAAAGACTTGAAGCAAGCTGTATAACTACTGAATATTTTTCTTCGTTATAATAGGTAATAAGTATTTCAACCCTGGCATCGTAAACAAGAGGGCTGTCCGGGTATTCGGAAAGCAAACGATTGAAAATCTTTCGTGCTTTTTTATTTTTTTTCACCGCTATATAGATCATACCCGTTTTCATCAAAGCGCCTGCGGCAAATTGCCCTTTGGGAAAAGATGAAAGGTATCTTTCGTATGTATTGAAAGCCTCCCGGTAAGACTTTGCATTAAAAAGTCTTTCGGCTTTTAAAAAAAGTTCTTCTTGTGTACCAACTTCCTCAGGCACTGGTGGGATAACTGCCTTTGGTACGCATGATAAGAAAAATAAAAAGATAACTAAAATGGCTATTTCGCGAGTCTTCATAATTTTTAACCTTTATGTTAATGATTCACAGGTTCAGGAGTTAACAGTTGTCGGTTCACAGTTTTCCCAATGAACTATGCAACGACTGAAGCATTTTGGATATTGATCTCAATTCTTGAATTAATTCTTTTAAATTCGAAACAAAAAGGCCGTACAATCTACGGCCTGTATGCGTTCACAGGTGCTGCAGATGTGCGCGTTCAGGGCGACCAGCTATAGTCTGCTATGCTGGTCGCCCTGAACGCGCGCAGCTGCGGTGCCTGTGAACGCTTACTGATTATCTTTATATCTTTCCTGTATAGACCGCATAATATCAATGGTGGAAAAGAAAACTTCGACAATTTCAGGGTCGAAATGGAATCCTGCCTCTTTTTCAATGATAGACAACACTTCAGCTTCATCCCACGCCTCTTTGTAAGTCCTCGCATTTGAAAGAGCATCGTAAACGTCTGCAATGGCCACTATCCTGCCGAAAAGAGGTATTGCTTCCTCTTTAATCCCGACAAGAATTTCATCAGAAGTTGCAAAATCCGTTATTGATTTACCGTCTAAAATATTTACAGGTCCTGGATAACCTTTTCCATCCCATCGCTCATGATGAGTCAACGCAACCATTAAAGCCGCCTTATCAAAGTCGGATTGACGGTCTAAAAACAGTCCGGCTCCAAGAACGGTGTGCTGTTTCATAATTTCAAATTCGTCTTTGCTGAATCTGCCCGGTTTTTTCAGTATCACGTCTGAAATAGCCACCTTGCCCACATCATGGAGCATCGCAGCCATACGAAGTACATCGCGGTTTTTATCTATTTCTTTCCTGGAAAGATTGCGCTTTAAAGCCCATTGTTCATATATTTCTACAGCAAATGCTCCTACACGGTTAACATGAGCTCCCGTCTCCTTGGGATCACGCATTTCGGCCATCTTGATCATACGAAGTATATTTGCCCGCGTCATCTTGGCACGTTCCAATGCCAGGGAAGCAATACCGGCAAAATGCATCATCATCTTTTCATCTTTTTCAGAAAACGATATCAGATTGTTATCAGTATCCTTAGCATTAATAACCTGCGCTACGCCAAGAATGTCTCTATTTGCTGCTTGTAGCGGGACAGTAAGGACCGAGTGTGTCTTATATTTTGATGCATCATCGAACTCCCTGCTAAATTTGTATGGCAAACCAGAATCGAGACTGTAAACGTCCTGCAGGTTCAAAGGCCTGCCTGTGGCAGCAACATAACCGGCAATACTCTGCTTATTTATAGGCAAAGTGAAAGTGGAATAAATCAGTTTTTCACCTTTAGCCAGACGCTTTTGCAGTGTATCGTTCTGTGTATAAGTAAACTGAAGCAAGTTATCATAAACTATGTAAATTGACCCGGCATCAGCATTAACAAATCTACGCGCCTGTGTTAAAACATGTTCCATCAAAATATCCAGGTCGCTTACCTGGTTGAGTTCGACCATTAAATTAGCCAGAGTATCCAGCTTTTCTTTTTCACTTAACATGGTAATTCCTTAAATATTCCCCCTACCCTGCCGCAGAGCCAGCCTGGGAGGTGAATGGAAATCGATGAAGAGGGAGAATGAATGATGAAAGAGTATTTAATTTGGCCATTTATGCCAGGTTGTAACGTATATACTTATTAAAGTTTTTACGCAAGATATTTTATAATTCGGCAAGGCTTTTAAAAAAAATACTTTTTCGCTGTTTTTGTCAACAATGGTGTTTGCAATATAAGATTATATGTGGTATCTATTTATCAATTATAAAAGGAGTACCGGCCATGAACCTGATAAAGCTATTTATATGTTTGATTATTCTCTTTTTTTCGACTACGGTATCTGCTGAATTTTATAAATATGTTGATGAAAATGGCAATATCCACTTTACGGATGATTTCAACAAAGTTCCGGAGGATCAGCGTGCAGACTTAAAGGGGTACGAAGAGTCCGAAAGTGATACCGATACAGATATTATTGAAAAAAAGGCTGTAAAACAAAAAAAAACCGCCCGATGATAATGAAAATATAGAAAACCTTCAAAAATCTTATGACCGTCTCAATAATACAAGATTGCAACTGGTTGAAGAGCATGGTAAGTTACAAAAGGAAAGAGAACAGATCTCGGAAGATAGAAAAAATGCAGAAACCAGTAATGATGCCAGGGAAGTTAACGAAAAAACAAAAGAATTAAACAAGAAACATGAAGAGTTAAAGAAAAGATTTGAGGCATTCGAAGCTGAAAAAAAAGAATACAACAAAAAACTGGAAAAAGTGGAACCCAAAGAAAAGCAAGCAAATTAATACCTGATAATCGATGGTAATATCTTCCAATTATAGCCTGGTGCCATATGTTTATAACGATCACCAGCTCAAGCCGCATCTGTCGGCGAGTCTCAACACGCCCAGAGATTACAGCAAGAGAGTTTTTAAGTTTACAAACGCCGACATAGATGATAATAGTAATGCCTACAATCGGGCAAGCATAATTAAACCTTTGAAAACGGATAATATCGGTTTGCTGATCGATATCTATTCCTGAGATTTTCGGCATTCAACAATTTCTTTTATTATCATTACATGCACCTATCCGCCTTTTTACACAGAACTGAATTTTTTGAAATTACCAGCAGGTGGCTCTCCGACAGACTCGAACCTGAAGATCCCCTTAAAATCACCAAGATTATTACTTATGACAGCTTTGCAGCATGGGAAACCCTGCTCTTATTTATAAATGAACTTCTCATATCCCTTACAAACTTACCTTTCAAAAAGACGTCAATTTCACATAAAAAAATATTAAAGGATTTTTTATGCAATAATAGTCATCCAAAATCCGATAGAATAAAGTCTTTAATATCAGAATATATTGAAATGCCCGAATTCTATTACGTTGGATCCCCTATAACTGGTTATGTTTATCATGACCGCCTTATTCATTTACTTAGTATTTGCCGATTCAAGCGTACAAGAAGGATTGCTGAAAAGGCAAGCAGATATGCCTCAATGCACCTTTATAATGAAGTCAAAACCTTAGCTAAAGATATTTCGCAAAAAAGAACTAAAAGAAAAGACCATAACGAGCTTTTACTGCATAACGATTATATTGAAGCAGAAAAGCAGATCATGTCACGAATCAGAAAGAACGGCATCAATTTTCCAGTTGATTCCATGACAATAAACGACATTCTCGGGACTAAAATTATCGATAACGGGTATGGAGAAAATAAACTTGAATCTATGCTCACCAGTCTACCTGGGGTCTCAATAATTGAAAAGAAAAAACATTCCGGAAGTTATAATGCTGTCCATTATATTATTGAACTAAAGGTAAATTTCGATTATATTACCGATAAATTTAAAAAAAATAGCAGATTTCAAAATTCCATTGAAAGCAGACTGCCGAATATCCGGTTACATGAAGATTTTGCCGGGTTCATTATTACTGGAGCAGATACAATCCACGCTGATCTGATATTTACAACTTTTGAAGAGCTTGTTGAGTCTGAAATAGGCCGGAGTATGCATGAAAGCAGAATTTTCATGCAAAGGCAACAACAGGAGATTTATGGAAATATTTCTTTAAATATCGAGTATATAATTGAATATCTTCTTGCAGTAGGCTTGAGTCCGACAGTACATATGGATGAAATACCGATCAAAATATGGGGCAGATATCTACCGGATACGTTGAGCTACCGGATTCGAAAGCTTTATCAGATGCCTGAATATTCTCTTATTGATGAATAACCTTATAAGGATATTTATCTTAACCACAATACGTTTTTTAAACTTGTTTCTTTGGTGCTTACGTGAGTGTTACGAGTTACGCGTTGCCTGCCTGTGCGTGTCCGCACGCAGACAGGCGAGTTCTTAATCAGAAATAGTATCGCGTTACACAAAAAAACATTTTTAAAGATCTCATAAATTTTTTCTAAAAGGAGGATAAGCCATGTCTGCAAAAAGTATTTCTTCTACAGATTTTGAAAAGGCACTTAAAAAAGGCCGTCCACCCAATGTTGAAAAGCTTTTCCCTAATTCAAAAGCACTCATCGTAAGCGGGAAATTTATCGACAAGGCAATGCTCGCCAAGGGAAAAGCCATGACCATGGCAGCAAACGGCAGGAACAGCTTTGTGATACGCGGCGCCTTAAAGGCTGCTCAAAAAGCAAATGCTGCCATTATCATTGAAATCGCCAGATCTGAAGGTGGAGCCAATGCATACTGCGCTGTGAATTACTGGAATATGGCCAGGCATGTTGATGCGATATGCAACGAGCTTGGCATTACCGTTCCGGTCGCTATACATGCCGATCACTACGGTATCAAAAAGGTAGAGGATTTAGAAGCAGCCAGGATAGAAATTCCGACTCTCTTTGATGCAGGATTAACCTCTATTGCGATAGATGCTTCTCATATGCCGGATGACAAGAATCTTCTTGCCAATATAGAGTTAAACTCCTTCATACCAAAATGGGCCGGGCTCGAGACAGAAGTTGGTGAAATTAAAGGCAAAGACGGTCTTTCAACTGTTGATGAGGCTCTCTTTTTAATTCAGGGATTAAACGCCCACGATATTTTTCCGGACTGGATTGCATTAAATAATGGCACAACTCATGGAATTGAGGAAAGTAGTCAGGGGATACAGATCGATTTAACAAAAGAAATACACGGTGCTCTTACCGATTATAAAGTATCAGGAGCCCAGCATGGTACTTCAGGAAATAGTTCGGATCGGCTAAGAGAAATTACTGGAAGGACCAGAACAACCAAGGCAAATGTGGCAACAGCCCTGCAGATGATTTCCTGGGGTCTTGAAGTTAATGACTATGGAAATGCCATTCTTGACGATAATAGAGACTTCATAAAAGTTAAAGGAGAAGGCGCTTCGGAAATAATTTGGAACGAAATGACAGCCTATGCCATGGCAAACGAACTAAAGGGAGGAAGCTACAAAAAACTCAACCTGCCCTTTGAAAACAAACTTTTAGGACAACCCAAAGAAGTCAGGGAAAGAATGGCCAACAGGGTTGAAAACTTTATTTACAACATGCTGGTAAATGTATTAAATACAAAAGATACTGCACCGCTTGCTATTGAAGCAATACTTGAGGCTAACTCATACGACCCAGGTCCAAAAGCAAAAAAAATTGAAGATCCGGCGCAGTGGACTGAAGATAAAATTATAGAACGCGCCGGCCTGATCTCTTCAGACAAAGGGCCGGAAGGCGATTTTGACGATTGAAATGCGAAAAAAAACCCATTGTTTATATTGCGGCGCACAGCTTTCGGAAAAATTAATAGAGGGAACTGTGCGCCTTTTCTGTGAAAGCTGCAGGGAACCTTTTTTTGAAAACCCTGTACCTGCCACCTGTCTTGTTGTTGTGGATGACAAAAAAAGATTATTCCTCGTTAAGAGGAACGTAGAGCCTAAAAAAGGTTTCTGGTGCCTTCCCGGAGGTTTCATGGAGCTTGGCGAAACACCTGAACAGGCTGCCTTAAGAGAACTAAAAGAAGAAACAAATCTTACCGGTCACATCCGTATGCTCCTTGGTGTCACCTCAAACCATAGTGACAAATACAATACAGTCCTCATAATTGGCTATCTTATTGAAAGTTATACCGGAACGCCAAGAGCCGGAGATGACGCATCTGATATAGCCTGTTTTGATTTTGACGACCTGCCGGAAGTGGCATTTGAAAGCCATAAAAAATTCATCAGAATTTATTTATCAGCTTATGCTTCCAGATAACACCATATTTTACGGCCATGCCATAAGCTATATAATTCATTTTTTCAATAAGTTATTTAATTGTCTGAATGTTTATATTCATTTTTTTTCATTTTCCCCTAAAGTTATTAATTAATTGTGCCGATATATAGGTCGAGAGAAAAATTATGCAAATAACAAATTATCAAATGCAAAATGTTCTCAAGGTTTACAGCAGACAGCTAAGCAAAAATTCTCTTTCTAAAAAAAAACAATATTGATGCTGAAAAGCAACAGGCTGACAAAATCAATATTTCCATAGAAAGAAAATTAAAGGCCATTTATAATAATTTTACTGCTGATATTGTTAACCGTATTGCCCGAGGTGATCAAGACGACAAACCGGAAAAAGCGGACCACGAAATTGCTGAACAGTTTCAACATAAAATAGAAAGAGAAAATAATAATAAAGCCGAATTTTTTTACAACGCAATAGATAACAGCAAAAAAAAGACTAATTCACTTTCCATAAAAGATTTTAATCAGGCAGCTTGAGGAATTTTGCCGGTGCAGAGAAGAAATTACTGCCTGCTGATGTTTGATGCCGATATCAACAGGAAATGAAAGGGGGGCTTTGCCATGATTAATGCTATAGGAGAAGCGTCAATACAACAAACAATGCGAGCAAATCAAAATAATGTTGTATATGACAAAGAGATTATGGAACAAAAGGCTACTCGGGTAATACTGGAAAGACCCGTTGAGAAAACGGATGACAGTCCCGGGACTAAAATGGATACACAACCCCCGGATACGGCCAGCACCAGGAATACCATCGAAGACGGCAAAATTATTCTCGAAAAATATGATAAAGACGGAAAGCTTATACAAAGAATTCCACCCGGATATGTACCTTTTGGTGAAAATATTTAAGAAAATTTTACCAGGATTTACGGACATTTACTCCGCTTGAAGCGAGGTATGATTTAATCTGTCCAAGAGTATAGTTACCATAGTGAATCATTGATGCTATAAGTGCGGCATCTGCTTTTCCCTTTGTCAGCACATCCTTAAGGTGTTCAGATGTACCTGCACCGCCCGATGCAATAACAGGGATTTCAACACTGCCTGAAATAAGAGAAGTCAACTTAAGTTCGTAACCCGCAGTAGTTCCATCAGCATCAATCGAATTCAGGCATATCTCCCCTGCCCCAAGCTCCTGTGCTTCAATTGCCCATTTCAGGGCATCAATCCCCATATATGTTCTTCCGCCATTGATAACAATTTCATAACCGGAAGGAATATTGTCTTTTATGCCCACATGTTTTACATCCATACCAAGAACAATACACTGACTACCAAAAGCTTTGGCCCCTTTTGAAATAATTTCGGGGTTCCTTACAGCAGCAGAATTGACGCTTATTTTTTCAGCACCGGCCAAAAGAACTTTTCGCATATCACCAACACTGCGAATACCTCCTCCAACCGAAAAAGGTATGAAGATGGAATCAGCTACACGCCTTACCACGTCGATCATTATATCCCTTTTTTCGCTGGATGCCGTGATATCATAAAATACTATTTCATCTGCACCTGTTTCATAATAAAAACGAGCCATTTCAACAGGATCACCAATATCAATATTATCTTTAAACTTAACGCCTTTTGTTGTTTTCCCTTCCCGGACATCAAGGCAGGGTATTATACGTTTGCTCAGCATGTGTTATTTCCTTTTACGGCTTCCACTTGCAAAAATTTTCCAGCATTCTTAGCCCGGGTCTTCCGCTTTTCTCAAGGTGAAATTGAGTGGCAAATAAATTATTAACACCAACAACAGATGCAAAGGAAATTCCGTAATTAGTTGTTCCAAGTACATGTTCTTTGTTCGCAGGATCCGGAAAGAATCCATGCACAAAGTAAAATTCATCATCTTTACCAATACCGGAAAGAACAGGATGTTCCTTTTTAATCACAACACTGTTCCAGCCCATATGAGGGATTTTCAGACGGCTCCCATTTTCCGTTGCTTTATCAGTCTGAAAAGCCCGGACCAAGCCGTTTATTATACCGAGACACGGGGTGTCGTTTTCCTCGCTATGCCCCATGACAACTTGTGTTCCCAGGCATATTCCAAGAATCGGCGTGCCCATTCGAAATGCTTCAGCTATTGCGCTGTAACACACGTGTCATGCG